>BQNB010068226.1:0-33912 GCA_026074375.1 Tanacetum coccineum
GCTCCTTTATTCGTCTCTTGGTCGACTTGGTGGTTTAGGGATTCACTTGCATACATAAAACTGAGTTTAGGATCGTCTATTTATAGAGTCTAGAAACTCGTCGATATGCCGTATCGAGCAATATGGGATACGGCGTATTGGGGATTGCTTAGAGTAAGGACCATGTTTGATATCTTCTAAAATATTTTATTACTATATTATAAATACGGCGTATTGATGTCTCCTGGATACAACGTATTGGGTCTCCAATCCTTCGTGGTTATTTGTGAAGTGTAGGCACGGATACGCCGTATCTTCTTGATGGATACGGCGTATTGAGGTAAAACCAGTTGGTTCTTCTTCGTTGACCAAAGTATTATATACGACGTATCGTTGATGAGGATACGACGTATTCCTCAAAGTCAGGCAATGGTCTTTTGATTCGTGAAAGTCTTGGATACATCGTATAGGTCTAGAATAATACGGCGTATTTTCTGTCAGATCAATAGACTTTCTCGAACTCTTTGTTTATGCTCCAAAATACGTGTCTTTTAGCATAATTTCACCAAGTACTCCATAATTACTGCAATTTTCAAATACAAATGATTAAGTAATAATTCTTTGCAATAATTATACAAAATGGGTTAATTACATGGGATAAATGATGCTATAAAATAGACGTTATTTGATGTCATCAAATATCCCCTCACTTGAATCCTACTTGTCCTCAAGTAGCCTTTAGAAGTTTATAAAAATGTATCCCTAAGGATATTTTCCATTTAAACCGTTAAAATATTTATTTGATCTATTACAAGTACACAACCAAACACCTCACGAAATAGGAAGATGAAAATACTCAAATCACTCAACTAATCTATGTGGTAACTGTATTAAGAGTAAATGTGCTTATTTCCCCAATTGCTCGGATCGTTAAAAGACAATATGTATCCTAAAGCTTGGCAAGATAGACATCTACACCACTAAAGCCAAGGAGTAAACCGAAAGTTTTATAAAGGTAAATATGGGTTTTTGTATGGAAAGGCTTACGGTAGACTCAAATCAATAACGCCTTTACACTAGAAGTACCACTTCAACAAGGCAGTTGAAGCACACATACATGGCCGTAACGATGGAATAGACATGCACGCTCGATCACATCCTCATTTGCGTAAAACCAGCGGCTAATCATTAGGTGAGAGGGAAGTAAATTGTTGTTAAATAAAAATCAAGAAACAAATAGATTAAGACTAAGATACAAGTTGCTAGACACTTTTTCCCGACCGTTACCATGATAAAGACACAACTATTTACAACGTCTTGATCATAGATCAAAAACAACAACCTAAGTTGGCGTTCCTGTAATGGTCAACTTCCCAATCATCCCAAACTTTACATACTCTACAAGGTAAGTGGCGATATCTTCCACTTTGTACAATACTCTACATCGTCGATTTGTATCAACGAATAATCGATCCTTCATGTAATTCCTTCGGTTCTTGCTTTGCGAAACGATTATCTTCAAACTTTCCTTCTCTTTTGCGATTTTTCTAATTTTTTCGATTTTTTCCGATTTTTGTTACCAAACATTATACAAAACTCAGAGTAGTTATACCATCTTCACGATCATAATAATTCCGGATAATTTCTATTCCTTGCGATAGCTCTCATTCTTGGACTCAACCAATAATGTGAGGTAGTAAAAACCACAATTAAGTTTTGACTACTAATAATACATTCCATCTTGCACTGTTGCCACATTTTCCAACTGCACCAAGAGAAGAAAATGACACAAGACTCGGGAAATACAAACTTTACACTTTAAGCAACTAGAAACTGTAAATTAAACTTAATCTAACAGGGTAGGTTAAGTAGTGTACATCGAACAATCTATAATTGGTGTAGTTCCTAAAGGATTGTCACTACGGGTTGTTTCTAGTGATCTTCACTCTAAAGATGAAGTGGAACAAGTTTAAAACTGGAGGTTAACTAACACGGTTATTAGTTAAAAACAACATATGGAATAGGCTTTTTTAGGTGTAATCCTAAAAATTTACCAATGTAAACAAGTTACTCTAATTAAATCCATAATACTCATTATTGCGGTCTCGAATAGATATAGCCCCCCACGCCAAGTTTCTAAGAGTCTACAACATCACCGATAAACTCATTTTTATATGTAAAATTGGGTAAACCAATTGAAATGGATAAGGCCTAAATTCGCACAATATCTATCAAGGGTTATTGTTATTGGTTTATGTATCAAGTAAATTTATACAAAAGTTAGCTGAAATTTTTTAAATTTAGCATAATTTAAAGCATTTTAAGTGTGAAAAATAAAAGAAGTAAACATTCTAATTCCATCCTCCCACTTGAATTATACAACGTCCTCGTTGTATAGTGAAAAACATTAAAAATACGGGTATTAAAAAGAATTAGAATGAGAAACTCCCCTGATATTTGCTCGGTAGATTCTCTAATTTAGCATTTATGAGCAAGATTGTGTGTTGAACAGTCGTCTTGAGGTTTCAAGACTCCAACACTTTAAGATCTCTAGATTTGTAAATTCTCCACCAATATTCGTCGATATTCTTTGCTTCCAAGGTCCTGTATAAAAATAGGAAAAATGTGTATTCCTGTCTTGGTACCTACGGTTAATTTAAACTAAACTAAACAAACCAAATACGAGTTAGTCTGGTGGATACGCCGTATCAGGTTAATGAATACGCCGTATTGCCAGAACTAACAATAATGTTTTTAAAGTGAAATAAAAAATAAAGACTGATAACGTCCAGATAATCAATATGCCGTATGGTATGGATCGGATACGCCGTATCGATGTCTAAGAAGACAAACTTGATAAAATTAAATAACAATCTGGGTTGTCTCCCGGGAAGCACTTTTGTTTACAGCAAAGTCTTTAAGTTAGACATGTCTTTAGCTTCTCTTCATTTGAAATCGTCTCTCTCTCTTCTCCATTCTGTATTTTGGTGTGAATATCCTACTTGGTTCCGTAACATATTCATGAACTATGGTGTTGAACTTACTGCCAGGCTTGATTCTATCAGACACAAATAAATCAAAACGTCATACCATAAGATATATGGTATGTGCTTAAATACACATACCTTTTACCTTTAAAAATGAGCTGAAATAACCAAAAACGGACTTAAAATGCCAAAGATACGCTTGTTTTGCTAAATGTATTGTGCAGGAACGGATAACCAAGAAAAGGACGAAAAACAAAGCCAAAACGACAAAGCTGAACACGGAATGGAAAAGCTGTAAAGGACAAAGCCAAAGCAAAGCCAAAGATCAGAAAAGTCAAAGTCAAAGTCAACCACAACGAAAATTTAACAGTCAAAACCAGGAGCGAAATTTGAAGAATACTATTGGTTGCAATCTCAAAACCCATCTGATTGGGCCGGGAAAACGCCAATAGTATAGTTAATGAAACTGTGAAGACCAATATGGGCCCTCAATCAATGACAACAGCCCATTTGTGTGCAAAAGACAGAGAACTAAAGAAGACTTTGAAGGCCCGATCCTAGCCCTTGAACAAGCCAATCTCAGCCATTGTACACACAAAACCCACCCAAACCTTATTGGGCCTTAAAAAGCCCAATAACATAAGCCTAAACCTTATTGGGCCCAGACCACTCAATTGGGCCCAATACAAGCCCACAAACCTTATTGGGCCCAAATAAACCCAATTGGGCCCAATACACAAACCCAAGCCCAATACACAAACCCAAGCCCAATACTGGCCCAAAAACAATTTTTATAAAGCATAAGGACTTAAAATGTAATTTTTAAAAACATGTTTTATAAAGAAAAATGGTTTAAACAAAGTTAGGGACTGAAATTGCATTTTTACAAACTGTTTTTCCCTTATTTAAACACCAAGGGCTAAACTGCAAAACCACAATTCTTCTTTAAATCTTTGTTTTTAAAACACCAGGGCTGCTTTTTTGCCAAGTTTCCCGAACTTGTTTACCAACTAAAAAAGAAAAGAAAGCAAAAGAATGGCAAGTAACAAGAAAGTTGGGGTTTCTTTTTGCCTTTTGAAACCTTTTTAAAAACTGCTACCCAATAAAAGCATCGTCCCCCTCAACCCTTCCCGCCTAAACCTAAAAAGCCCCACCATCACATGTAGCCACTCCATTCCTTTACCCACACACTCGTTTACCCAGTCCCAACCTAAACCCACAATCCACTAACCTTTAAACCTGCCAAGTTGGCAATCTCACCAAACCCGAGCAACATCAATGGTGGATTTGGTTTTAAAAGAAACACAAAAGAAATGGAGGGCTAGGATTTGTTGCTGAGCTTCATCTCACACAAGAAACACAAAGAAAGAAGCTGTGAAAGCCTTGAGACTTCTATAAAAGCAAGAAAAAAAGACAAGCCGAACACACTAGTTTTAACTTAGCATTTTTTTTACTTAACTTTTAATTATAATTGTAACTTAAGCTTTCAGCTTACTTTTTAGTGTAATATTGTTATTTTCAGCAAATTAATTCGAGTTTAAAGTCTATCTTAAGTTTCTTAAATTTTCCAACTGTCAACTCTTGAATTCGTGTTTAAATTGTGAAGAAAATTGTGTTTTTCTTGTTACTTAACAATCACACTAGTATTAATATCATTTACCCTTAATTTACTTTAACTTAACTCAAGTAAAAACGGGTTTTACTTATTTAAAGGGGTGTTTGGGAAAACCTGAAAATGGGTCATTTGGGGTATGGAATGGGTCACAAGCACTCAGCCATTTTAGGCTGAGTGTTAGGGGGTTATTTTTTATAAAAAGATCGAGCCACGTACATCACCACTTTAGTTAGAAATAAGTTTTAAGACCTTTTGGTTTTTTTTGACCAAATTTGAGTAAGCAAAAATGAGCTTAAAGGCTTAAGCTGCATAAGCAGCTTAAGCACACTCTTTGTGTGCTTATTGTGTTGTTTCTAGCCACATTTACCAAGTCCTTTGGTTCTGCCTTCTTTACTTTGACAAATTAAGTCAAAGTGTGACCTATGCAATTTTTTGAAAACCTTGATCTTTGAGCTTAAAAATCAGCAGGATCCAGTGATCCTTAAGCCCTCTTATTTTGGAAATAAGCTCTATTGCCACCCTTGTACTTCTGTCTTTGCTTGGTTTGGGGTAAAAAGCACAATTGTGCTTATTTGCATAAGCTCAAAAAGCCTTTCAGCCACTGTTTGGCAGCGAAACCCTGGTGCAGGCACCATAATTCAGGCCCCATTTTCTAGCTTATTTAGATATTAAGGTACTTAGGACTTTTGCTTTTAGTGTAGGCCTATAATAAGTCCTTTAAGCTCCCAAATTTTATAGCTTATTTCCCTTTTAGCTTAGCTCATTCTAGGCTAAAGTAGCACTTTTTTCTGTTTTTTATAAATAAACTGTACTATAGCTTATTCATGTTTCAAATCTTATTTTAGGGCTTAATCTAGGTTCCCTTAGCTTATTTAGGTCTCCCTTGGCCTTATTAGCTTAGTCCCATAATCTTTAGCTTTATTTTGTAGCTTAAAAATCCCCAAAAAGAAAAGAGAAAAAGCCTAAGTTTCATTAAGCTGCTGTGATATTCGAGCTATGATTTTTGCCTTATTAGTGAGTTTCAGCCTTTAGGTCCCTTTTATAAAAAATGATAACTCAAGCCCTCTCTCAAACTTTCTTTTCTGACTTTGCTTAATAACCGTTTAGGACTTAGGGTTGTAATCTGGGTAGTACTTCAGGACCATTTGTGTAATTGCTGTCTTTCAAGTTATAATTGTTTAGTCCCTGTGGTTAGTTAGCCTGTTACTGCCGTAAAGTCCTATTTTGTCCTTTCACTGTTAGGTTCCCCTTAGTTATAGGTTACATTAGTTAGTTTTTATTTAATTTACTTAATTTAAATTAGGTTTAGATTTACTTTAGTGTAATTACTTATAATTGCTACAGTAACTTTTAGGGCTTTTTAATTTTTTAAACTTCTCAACTTTTTCTTTATTAATTTGATTTTTACAGATTTTTTATAGTTGTATTTTCTGACTTTTTTATATTTAATTGGTTTTTAATTATTTTAATCTTAGAAAATTCATAAAAAATACAAAAAAATAACAAAAAAATTTTTTCTTTTTTATAAAATTTTCTTTAGATCAGTTAGTTTTAAATTAAAAATTATTAAAACTTGGTAGGGTGATTTTTTGTCCAAATTTTCAGTTTCCGGCCCAGTTTACGAGCTCGACTTTTTCGTTTCTTTACCGTTTGTCGCCTTTTTAACTCCGTATTTTGAAAATTTTTTACATTTTCTTTTAAGTTAGAATAATTTTTAATTATTTAAACTTAAAATTAATTTTATGACTTATTTTTTGTAAATTTTTAGTTTTAGCTTGCGATTTTAATTCCCGTATTCTAGAATTGCACAGTTTAATTAGTTTAATTAGTGTTTAATTATCTTAGTTTAATTATTTTTTTAGCCTAATTACATTCCCTGTAATTTCTTAGAATTTTTCATTACCATATTAATGTCCACCGTAGTATGTTTAAGATTCCCATTTTCCACTGCTTGTTTCCGAAGAAAACTTTTAGTTTTCTTTATTAATTTTTAGTTTATTATCTAGTTAAAAATCAAAATCATTCGTTTCCTCAATTCAAAATCATCAATTCATTCGTATCGATTTACCATTCCAGCCTCGTTGGGGATTTACGACCCGGGAAAGCTCTATACTACTTCTCGGTATCATTGACTCTGCTTTTAGACCATCCTTACTATATATTTGATATTTTATTATATTTTAAGGTATAGTCTGAGCGGATCAATTTTTGGCGCCGCTGCCGGGGAGGCTGTGCTCTCGTTTATCGTTACGTTTGGCCATCTGTTTTTGAAACTGTGAATATTTTCTTTTATTATAAAAATATAAAAAAAAAAAAAAGTACAAAAATATTTTTCATTTCTTTTTAGTATAATTATCATTTAAAAATCCAAAAAAAAAAAAAAAAAAAAAAAAATCAAAAATATAAAAACATTGTCCATAATAAAAAAGAAATAAAATTCACAACTTGGTAAAATACCAAAATATAATATTCTCAACTGAGGTATTATCATAATAAGTTCCGGTGAACTTGTTGGTTCCCAACTCGAACAAAAGATTTAAAAACTTGCCTTTTGTGTCTCTTACGACGTACGGCTCACCTCGGAAAGTTGAACAAACTATAAAGTGGGTATAAGGAGGGTTGTTCCTAGGAACTACGACCCGAAAGGAGAAATAAGCTTCGCGCTATTCCTACTCCTCCGCTCACCTGTGAGTTTATCTTTTTGAGAGCTACCGTGAAGTAAGCAGATTAATTGGTTTAAGTTGTCCTATCTCATTGTCCGTTAAAATAAATTGTGAATCAATCTTTGAAAAACCAAAAAAAAAAAAAAATTAGTGTAAATTTTCCTTTTGTACTCCTATTTTGTGCATGCGCACTCGTTCTCAAGCCCGTAGACGTCGACAACCACAAGTTCGACAAACTTCTGTTGAATCATCTAACCTTGAGAAACCTGATAATCCTCCCATAGTTACGATGGCTGATAATCGTACTATGGCGCAATTGCTCGAAGCACCCACCGAGGGTTACGAGGATGCGATAGTTATTCCGGAAATCACCGCGAATAACTTTGAGATCAAGCATGGTCTTCTAAATCTTGTTCAAAACAAGCAATTTTTTGGACACGATAAAGAAGACCCACATGCTCACATCCGTTATTTCAACAAGATCACTTCTACGATGAAGATTCCGAACGTACCAAATACGTCGGTTAAGCTTATGCTTTTCCCGTTTTCTCTCGAAGGGGCAGCCCGGATTTGGCTAGAAAAAGAACCCCCTCGGTCGATTGAAACATGGGATGATCTTGTTTCGAAATTTAATTAACAAAATTCTTCCCGCCCTCTAAAACGACAAATTCTCAGAAATGAAATCACGAGATTTCAAGCAAAAATTTTGATGAACGTTTTTATGAGCTTTTGTGATCGTTACAATGATCTTTTAAGGGGATGCCCTCAATCATGGGTTTTTCAGAATTGCATCAAACTCGATACATTCTAATAATGCCCTAAATTCAAATGATCATGATTCAGTGAACTCAGCTGCCGGTGGTCAACTTCTTAGACATAATGCCGCGAGAATGTTTAAAAAATTATCGAGAGCAAGTCTAAGTACTTCAGCAAGAAACAAAGCTGTTGTAGCGAAAATGAGTACAGCTCTTCCACCCCAAAAACTATTTCATCTGATGTTCTGGAACTCAAAAGACATGGATTCCCGGGGAGCATTGATTCTCGATATAAAGAACCAAAACCCCAGCTTCGCGCCCCCGTAAAAGCGGTTTGAACAAAGTTGTGTAACTTGTGGGGGAGGTCATTCTTAACAAAAACCGTCCCAGCCACTAACAGCAACATGTATCATGACAACATTCAAGAGTATGTGTCCCAAAGGCCGCTGCGGAGCCATTACAAAACCAAGCTAATTCCGGTTATCGACCACCCGATGGTCTCAAACAAATTCGACCTCCAATCCTGGATTTCCTCCAGTTCAGAACCCATGCTAATAGTCCAAAACAATTTCAATCGCGGAAATAACTTTAATCAAACAGAGGAAACAAATTCAACACCACGGTCAGATTTATCGCCCCTCCGTTCATCAATCAACCAGTAGTTAATCAACCAGTACTCATCAAGGGACCTGCTCCTCAGACACACGTGTGTCCAAAAACAATCTTTGGAAAGATATGTCACAGCCATGATGCAGTGTTGATAAACATGCAAAACCAAGGTCAAAACCTGCAATCCCCAAATGCAAAATTTAACTGATATGCTTTCAAAATTTGTCACTGCTAATACAGCTTCTACCTCCGGTTCTGGAACTCTTCCTGGTAACACTATTACCAACCCTAAAGAAGATTTAAAAGGTATCACTACCCGAAGTGGTGTCACCATCCAAGGACCGAAAGCCGTTAATCATGACATCGAGGTGACAAAGGACACGATGCCTCCTGCTAATAAGGAAGCACACCGAAAGACGTCCAACCTCCTGTTTGTCAAATTCAGACTCGTAATCCAAATCCTGGCCCAATGGTTGCCTCCTGTTGATACTCATGTTCCTAAAGGCATCAATTCCATTTCCATCACGAAGAAATGAAGAAAGGGCGCAAGGAAAAAGCTAACGATCAACTCGAGAAATTTTAAACGAAATCTTTAGGGATTAAGTTCGAGATTAGCTTTACCGATGCTTGATGCTCCATAGCCTAAATTTGCTTCAACTTTAAACACTTGATTGGAAACAAGAAAAATTGAGCGATGGCAAGAACTCCTTTAAATGAGAAACTGTTCAGCGTCATACCTCAACAGTTACCAAGAAACTTGGAGACAACCTGGCCGATTACTGATTCCATGCGAATTAACGGGTATTACTACATGCAACGCATTGGGGCCGTCTTGGTGCGAGCATTAATCTCACATGCTTATTCTGTCTGGAAAGATCTCGCTTCCTGAACTAACCCCAACTTGCATGACGTTAGAGCTAGCAGATCGTTCAATCACTGAACCAATTGGTATTGCTAAAGACGTCCGTCTAATGGTGGGAAAGTTCCAATTTCCAGCTGACTTCGTAGTTGTTGATTTTGAACCAGACCCCCGAGTCCCCTTAATTCTCGGGCGATGTTTCTTAAAAACAAGTCATGCTTTGATAGATGTTTATGGAGGAGAGATTACCCTTCGTGTTGGCAAGAAGCCATCACATTAACTTGACCAAACTACAAAATACACAGCTGAATACAACCATATGACGGTCAACAAAATCGACGTCAATCGATATGGCTTGTGATGGAGTATTCTCAGAGGTCCTAGGATTTTCAAACGTGTCGCGAGTGGCAATCCCAACTCCAGATTCTGAGCCTAATTATTTCTACTGCTTCTCCAACTCTCACTCCTTTTCGGGGACAGTGACTTCTCTTGTGTGAAGAGCAAGATTCGTTTCTGCCTCTAGAAGATGATCCAACTTCATCTGAAGTTGATGCGAACTTAATCCATGATCCTGAGAGGTGACATCCTGATTCCTCGAAGCAATTTTTGAACAGTAACCACCACACCCCTCCCGAATCATGAACAATATATTTGCCGAAGTTTAAGGAAAGAACACAAAATCCTGTGAAGCTAAAACCGTTGAACCTTCCATAATGAACTCCCCGAAGTTTGACATAAAGGAACTGCCACCCCCATCTGAGTACCGCATTTTTGGAAGTCGGACGACAAGTGCCTGTCATTATTTGCTAAAGACTTAAAAAGATAGGAAAAAGGCAGCCCCTTACTGAAGTTCTTAAGTTCCCACAAGCAGCCATCGCTGGAAACTCTCCGATATAAAGGGTGTTAGCCCGGAATTCTGTACTCTCAAAATTTCTAATGGAAGAGGACTATGAACCCATCTGTGCAAAGTCCAAGAAGGGTAAACCCCAAAAATTCCGATGGTTTAAAAAAAGGAGGTTGAAAAACTCCTTGACGCTGGATTGATTACCCCATCTCTGACAGCCCTAGGTGAGCCCCGGTACACTGGGTACTAAAAAAGGAGGTATGCACTGTCATCACAAATGAAGAGAATGACTGATTCCCTACTCGATTGGTCACGGATGGCGATAGTATTGGATTACAGAAAACTTAATGAACCACCCCGAAAAGACCACTTCCCATTACCATTCATGGACCAAATGCCGAAAGACTAGCAGGAAATGAATACAACTGATTTCTCTGATGGTTTCCTTCTTCTCGGGTTACTTTCAGATCCAAATGACACCAAAAGAATCAAGAAAAGAAAGACCACATCACATGCCCATATACGGAACTGTTGCCTATCGTCGTATGCCCTTTTGGGCTATGCAAAGCTCCGGGCACGATTCCAAAGATGTATGAAGGCAATCATTCCACGATATGATTGAAAAAACTATGGAAGTATTATGGATGACTTCGGTCTTTGGGGACGCTTTTTCTACGTGCCTAACCCATTTAGAAAAAGATGTTGAAGCGTGTAAAGACACCAATCTGTCTTTAAACTGGAAGAAGAGCCTTTTCATGGTAAAGGAAGGCATAGTCACGACAATAAAATTTCTAAGTCGGGACTTGAGGTAGATAGACTACAAGTCCGAAGTAATAGCTAAACTCCCCCATACCGACTTCGTCCAATAGTGTCCGAAGTTTCCTTGGGCACAGCCCGTTTTTACCAGAACGATCTCATTCAGGACTTCTCAAAATTGCCCTCCTATGACTCATTTGCTTGAAAAAAGAGACCACCGTTGTCGTTACTGAAGAGTGTTTCGATTCCTTTAACACACTCAAAGAAGAATGACTGAGGCTCCGACTAATGCTCCCAGATGGGACTTGCCTTTTACTGATGTGCGATGCTAGCGACTTCGCAATTGGGGCAGTCCTCGGGGCAAACAAAAAAAACAAGCATTTTCAAACCTATACACTATCTAGCAAGACTATGAACGAGGCTCAAACTCATTACACTACTACAGAAAAAGACTTACTTGCCTGTAGTGTATTGCCTTTGCAAATTTCGGTCATATCTTTTTAGGTCAAAAAGCATAGTGTAATACTGACCACTCTGCATCAAGTATCTCATGCAAGAAGGATTGCTAAGCAAACTCCATGCGGGGTGGATCTTATTGCTCCAAGGAGTGTTTGACATTGAAATTCGAGACAAAAAAAAGGAGCTGAAAATCTCGCCGCCTGTTCATCTGTCCCAGACTCGAAAATCCGCCCATCAAGACAAACGCGGAGAAACAAAGAAATCAATGAAGCATTTTCCTCCCTCTCGAGACTCCTTGGTTCAATTGCTCTTCCAGATCAAAGTACCCCATGGTTGCGAGACTTTGCAAATTAACCATTGCGGGGAAATTTGTTATCAAGGGAATGACATCCCAACAAAAAAATAAATTCTTCAAGGATGTCAAGCATTATTTCTGGGATGATCCCTTCCTGTTTAAAAACTGTGCTGATCAGGTGATAAGACGTTGTGTTTCTGGGCAAGAAGCTTTAGACATTCTCAAAGCTTGCCACAGTGGACCCACTGGGGGACACTATGGTGCCAACTACACAGCAAGAAAAATCTTTGATTCAGGATTCTATTGGCCCACCATCTACAAAGATGCCCATGACTTTGTCACCCGTTGTGACATTTGTCAACGTCAAGGAAAAATTATGCAACGTGATGAGATGCCACAAAACTCCATCCAAGTTTGCGAAATCTTTGACATCTGGGGCATTGATTTTATGGGGCCGTTCCCGTCTTCAAGAGGGAACAAGTACATACTCGTGGCTGTTGACTACTTGTCAAAATGGGTTGAAGCAAAAGCGCTCCCCACCAATGATGCCCGAGTTGTTTGCAAATTTTTAAAAACTCTCTTTTCTCGATTTGGTGCCCCCCGAGCTATCATAAGTGATCGCGGAACACACTTTTGCAATGACCAGTTTACAAAGGTCATGCTTAAGTACGGAGTCACTCACCGTCTCTCCACCGCGTATCACCCACAAACAAGTGGGCAAGTTGAGGTGTCAAATCGTGGTTTAAAGCGTATTCTTGAGAGAACCGTGGGAGAAAATCGTGCCTCCTGGTCGGACAAACTAGATGATGCTCTATGGGCCTTCCGCACAGCTTACAAAACACCCATCGGGTGTACTCCATATAAGTTAGTGTACGGGAAGGCTTGTCATCTACCGATCGAGCTCGAGCACAAAGCCTACTGGGCCCTCAAGCATACAAATTTTGATGTTCAAACTGCGGGTGATCACAGGAAAGTTCAACTGAATGAACTAAATGAACTTCGTGATCAAGCCTACGAAAACTCTTTGATCTATAAAGAGAAAAAAGAGGAAACAACGATGCGAGATCAAAAACCGCGTTTTCAACGTTGGTGATCGTGTTCTCCTTTTCAACTCTAGACTGAAGATTTTCTCGGGCAAATTGAAATCCCGTTGGAGTGGACCATTCACTGTAACCCAAGTTTTTCCATATGGCACTGTCGAGTTATCTCAAAACTCCGGGCCCAACTTTAAAGTGAATGGTCATCGTATAAAAACCAACTTTGGAGGGGACATCCCAACCGAGTTGTCCACAGATCTCCAGACTTTCCCCCATGGACCAATAAATTAGGGGGAACGGGTCAAGCGTCGGGACCCTAGAACAAGCGCTTCTGGGAGCACCCCTATCTTAATCATTAGTAGTAGTAAAAAATACAAGTTTTTGTGTGGGAGCATACATTTTCCATTACCCTTGTTTGTCATGTTTTGGTGTGCTTTGTATAGTCCCAGGATTTCCCGGATTGGTGAAAGACTCACGTACTTGCAGTATCCACACCGAGTTTCACATCCTCAACTTCAGTTTTGGGAATCCAGTATCCAAATCTAATCGACTAACGTTTTATCTTTTGGCATACCTTCATAAACGTATCCTTAGATTGCGTAGAACCCCTTTGAAACATCGAGGACGATGTTTAGTTCTAGTATGGGGGGGGATCTTCGATTTGATTTTTTGCCTGCAGTCGTTGTTATCACGCAATCCCTTGATTTTTTTTTTTTTTGAGTTTTTGGGGTTTTTTGTTGTCTTTTTTTTTTTTTTTTTTTTTTGTTTTTTTTTTTTTTTTTTTTTATATTTTTTATATTTTTTTTGTTTATTTTTTTTTTTTATTAGTGTTTTGATTGGATTGGTATTATTATTTTTTTTTTTTTTTTTTTTTTTTTTTTTTTTTTTTTAAATTGTTTTTACCACCAATATTGCAAAAATACCAAAAAAAATTGAAAAATTTTAAAAAAAAAATTTTTCAAAATAAAAATAAGTGGTTGGTCACAGTTTTAACTATCCTAAGGGTAGAATGAGAATAATTTTAGACTCGATCGGGCGTGTTGAGCCCTAGCTCATTCCCCAACTTACCGCTGTGTAGGCTAAGCATCACGAATTCGATTGCTTCGATTTTAATAGGTGAAGAACAAGAAGTGATAGAGTAAATATAAGGTTTAAGTGCTTGAGCAAGATTCTCGTATATAGTAACTTGTGCTTTTTCATCCAATTAGCTTCTAATCCGCCTAATCAACCGTGCTCAATTCAATTTAACAAAGTCAATCAATTTTTTTAGAAAAGCTCAAATTGTAACCTTATTCTATAACAACGAATTTTTTTCTGTTCTTAATAATTCTAAGTTAAATATGCCAAAGAGCATGAATGAAGTATGAAGCAAAAACACATGAATATTGAAATTATGCCAATAAGCATACATTTGATAATATGGAACAAGTAAAAAGATGTGTCGAGAATCCCACTCCGCTAATCACGAGGTGGGGTTCAAACAAAGACATCTTTACTTCTAATTAATTGGTGTGTTGTGCAAACTCACCAAGAAGCGAGGTCTAGTGAGTTCAAACTAAGTCACTTATCTTAGCAAATTAGGAAATAAGGTTATTATGTTTGTGAATTTCCCACTACGCTTAGCAACGGGGAGGTTTCAAACTACGAGCATCGGTCCGTTGTTGCGATAACCACTAGGGAGCGAGGCCTAGGTAGGTGTTCAAACTAAGCAACGCATTCCTAGCTTTAAGAACTTATGAGTATAATGATAAAAATATGCAAAAAGTTCTACAGTTAAAATCTCGTCTTAAAATCAGACAAGATCTTAATAAGATTTTGCCATTGGAGTCATGATTCATCTTGAATTACGACTATGGAAATAAGTTGATCTATGGTTGAGTTGAAATGAGTACACACATTTAAATCATACATTCATGTTGGGGATTAAATGTTTACATATAAGTATGAGTGCTTAGCATTTAGACTTATATTGACAAATGATCTTGTTTAATTGCTTGGTTTGGAACTAGTGAAAAATCGGGGACGATGAATTTATCCGTCAGGACATCCGTAGATTATTCTATGGGCGTTTCTCATTCTATGATCCCAGTGTTAATAAAATAAAGGAAGTCAAACAGGAAGTCGAGAAAAGAAAAAGGAAAATCCAAAAAAAATTAGGGATAGTTAGTAGACAAATAAAAAGTGGTGAAAACGGGACTTGTCGAAGCTTTTGATTCTTTAGTTTCCCTTGACGAACACTTTGCTACTTTTCAAAGTTATTAGTCGAGGGGGATTGAGATTCTTAGTTTCGTAAATGTTTACTTCATAACATTGCGTGAGGACACGGCAATACCTTAGTATGGGGGATTTTGGTATGTGCTTAATTACACATACCTTTTACCTTTAAAAACGAGCTAAAATAACCAAAAACGGACTTAAAATGCCAAATATACGCTTGTTTTGCTAATTGTATTGTGCAGGAACGGATAACTAAGAAAAGGACGAAAAACAAAGCCAAAACGACAAAACCGGACTCGGAATGGAAAAGCAAGGAAAAGATAAAGTCAAAGTCCAAGCCCAAGCCTGAAAAGTCAACCCCGACAAATCCAAAGTCAACATGTGAGGAAAAATAAGTTTAAGGGTTAAAATTGCCAAATCCTAAACTTATATTTAAAGAAGAAAAAGAAGAAATAAAGAGAGGGGTGAAATCTGCCAATAAGGGAAAGTTAAACTACAAGGGGTGAAACTGCCAAGTCCCCTAAGTTATAACTGCCAAGGACGTACGGTGCAAAGGGTGTTATAACTTTTGGGGACTATTTCTGCCAAGTCCCCAAAACTTATAACACCCAAGGACGAAAATTGCAAAGGATCATATATCCATGAGGGACTAATGTTGCCCAAACCACAAACCTTCCACCCTGTCACCCCCAACCTTTATAAACCCAATTTTTCCCGCCAAAGATGTATTCTCCCCATACACCAGTCTTTACCCTTCGTTTTCTCCTCAAACCCTGCAACTATTAACCACAAGGGATTAACCCTTAATCCCTATCACAAATCCCAATTGCCAACTTGGCAATCCCACAACTCCCCAAGCTAATCCAACGGCTGTGATGGTTGATTTTTGAAGATTGAAGGCCATGATTTGTTTGCTCTTTGCACTCACAAAACAAACACACCTGTGTTTGTGTGTCTACAAGAAAGCACAAGACAAGAAGTCAAACAAGAAGTCAAGACCTAGTCGTTTTTCCTATAAAAAGCTTTGTAAAGCCATTGTGGCTGATATATAGTTTTTAAGTAGTTTGTGAGTTTAATTTTCAGTTTGTACTTTACCATTTTAAGCAATAAAATTCAGTTCTTAAGTTTCATTGTTTTTCCTTTCAGTATTAAGTTGTTTTTACATATTAAGCTCATCATAAGCTCATTGAAGCTTAAACTTGTTCAAAAGCTCGAATTCAGTCAAAACCTTGCTAAAATTCATTCACTCACTTGTTCTGTTCATTTCACATCAAAACATGATCACTTGAGGCTGTTTGATTCATTGTTTTAACTTTTGAGTAATAAGCTAAATCAGCTATGATCTTTTAGCTCATTTGGTATAAGAGCAGGGAGGCCAATTAGGATTGGATTTTTAAAAGCCCACTCACCTCAACAAGAGAGGATAAGTTCCTGAGACTACCAAACATAAGGTTTCATTTCCTAAATTTTACTATAGCAGTTAGCTTATTGTATTATCTTTGTGTATGCTTAATCATGCTTAGAATTACTTAGTTAGTTTAGAATTTTAAATGTCTTTAAGTAGTTTTAACTAGAATCGATTTAGTCTAAATTTCTTAATCCTGTCATTGTTAGTATAAAAGGCTAGGAGAGTAACTAGCTTATTTCTATAAATAAGCTGTAGGTTTTAGTCTTAAAATAGCTTAATTAGGTGATTTCTAGTGTGAGTAGATAAAAGGTTTTAGCTGTTTTAGTCTTAGAATAGATTTTGAGTTCATTTTAGTTTTGACAGTTAGACTTAAAAAGTGTTTGGGTCAACTATGAAAATGGGTCAAAAAGGTTGTGTGCATGGGTTAAGGTATTTTGGTTAGTTTTAGCTTAATCTTTTAAGCTCTTTTAAGCTGTTTCAAAAGTCTTTGAGGTTCCAAATTGTCTTTTTAAAGATTTTCAAAACCATTTTTGAAACTGTGATTTTTTAGAAAACACCACAAGTGCTTATTTAGTTAAGCACTTGTGGTTTGAGTTTGAGTATCAAAAAAGGAGTGTTTTGTGTGTGTTAAAAAGCTGTCAAAACCTTCTTTGTCTTTTGACTTTGTAAGTCAAAAATCACCAAGTCTTTGTTTATAACAGTTTTAAAAAGACAAAAGCCTTTTTCATTCAGCAAATTCAGCTTGTTTAAATGAGTTTTAGAAAGTAAAAATTGTTGCACAAGTCCCTTTCATAGGACACTCAATCTGTTTTAACTTAAGTTTTTGTTTAGAGCTTATTTGACAGCTTTTTATAAGCTGTCAAATAAGCCCTTGAGTTTACCCTTAAAGCTCCCCTGGTGCAAAGGGGAGACTTTAAGCTTATTTTTCTTAGCCTTTAAGAGGACTTAAGCCCAATCACTTGGCTTATTTCAAGAGCTTATAAGCCCTTTTATAAGCTTGTTGATTTTCAGCCCTTAGTGAGCTTATTTGTTGGCTTAATTTTAAGCCCAAACTTGGCTTTTGACTGTTTTTTACATGACTTAGGTATAGGGATTGCTTAATTCTCATTTTTGCTTTTACAGCTTATTTCATAAGCTCACTTGTGTCCAAATAGCTTATTTAGATTAGTTAGTTAGTTGTTAAGCTTATTTGGCCTTTTTCTTAGCTTATTTAGAGTCCACAGCTTATGCATTTTAGCCATTAAGCTTGCTTTAGTTTCTGCCATCATAAGCTTGCAACAGCTTATTTAGTGTTAGCTTTCTAGCCTTTTTAGCTTATCTAGGTTAGGTTTAGACTCCTTTTAGCTTATTTAACCCTTAGCCTAGCTTAAAACGACCACAAGTCCAAAATGACTTAAGCCATTTAGCTTTTAAGCCTTTTAAGCATTTCTGTCACTAATAGGGTTGTCGATAATTCCATCGTACAAAAGATCTGACTTGCGTTTAGGGATATGAGTTTCATCGTATTCCAAAGAATTGGTGTGCGCGTGATGGTTATGATGACTAAATTTAATTGAAAAGTATGGAGTGAGGGCAGAACTATGGATCAAATAACCAATTGTATTGTCCAACAAACCATAACCGGTAAAGGTATTATGGTGGCATTCATGGCCTATGGACCAAAATTTTCCAACTGCAAGACCTTGAAATATCCAGTAGAGAGGCCATGCAATGTAAGTTATGAATTCTGGGAGAATATGAATGTAGTTTGATGCTAAGTAGTAAAAGAAACATATCACAATGATGTCATGGGAGAGGATATACAACGATCGGTTAAGGGATTTTGTAAAACAGTGTGGTGGTATTGCTCTCTTTAGATCATTGTAATCGAATGGAGGGTTTGAGATTGGAACACGTTTGAAAAGCTTCATTTCATCAGATGCTCCCATGATATATTATACTTTTGATTGGATTTTGATTGTAAATTATCAATGCTTGGTTACCATTTTATACATGATTGCTTCGTATATAATAATAGAGCATTGATTGAGATGTCTAACTGATATGCTTAATTATATGACTAAATTTATGTGTCGGCATACTCTTTTAGAGACAGCACAAAGACTCACTTTTTTACAAACCGATAACTTACGGCCACATCTATTAAGCATATAATTAGTCACTTTTTTAGCCCCCTCAATCATTTTCCATAATATTATTCTCTAACATGCATGAAATGTATAATATTGGACTTTTAAGTTCAGTTCTTCGTTAGTACTTGAATAAAAAAATCTCTATTAATCTATAGGACTGTCTTTAAGGATGTAGAAGGGAGACGACCGTTTAGGACTTCAAAAATTTTAAGACCCCTAAAATTTGTCACGCTAACAAATTATATGCACGTCTACACATAATTTTCATAAAGAAAAAAAAATATTTAGATGCGAAAATATCTTAAATAAATAATATTTTGACCGTCTGGATAACTAATTGCATCATATCTTATAAACAGTGACACTTTATATATATAATATTCCTTCTCGAAATGCATCATTATGTAATTTCGTTCAGAACTTTTAAAATTTTCATAGATTTAGATACGGCCCTGTTGATCTATATCTATATGAACTCTCATATTTTTTTTCGTTTTTTCTTTTTTTTAAACACCACCCTAACACAATAGTATAATGTTAGTCGTATCTTTATGATAGCCCACATGTATTTTTGTATAGGCTAAGGCCTAAGTATTGTTTAGGGTTTCCTCTCTATACATGCATCATGTGTTATTCAGTCATATTTAAGAGAAACATTTTATTTTCCTATATGGTATGAGGGTTTCCTACATGATTGAATAATACATGATACATATATAGAGAGGAAACCCTAAATAATACTCGGATCTTAGCCCATACAAAAATACATGTGGGTTACTATAAAGATATGACTAACACTTCTTATTTTAGCTTGTAATCTTTTCTTGCTTCTTGATATATTTTTAATAAAATTTGCCGGTAAAAAAAGTAAAAAAAAAACAACTTTTAATAACAGCATAATAACATTTGCATAACACAAATAGCAAATAAATGTGTATTAACATAAAGAAAAACATATACATGAGTTCCTAACATAATACATAAACTTGTAAAACAATGAATTGTGTAAGCCCTATGAATCACTTATTATGTTTGCATAGGATTAGAGTGGTTAAAGCTGTCGTGAGGCAATAATCACTAATCATTGATGCTAGAAATAAGTCATGGATAGTTGAAAGTTTTCGAGACATCTTCTTGACAAAAAAAAACCAACATAAAGAGTATTAGGGAGAGGCCACTGCTGGTTAGGTAGCTAGGTCATTTATCCGAATGTGCTCATCCTTATTAAATTTTGTGATGTTCAATGCCTGTATTTATTTTAGAACGACAAGTTAATAGTTAGTTATTCGAACCTACAGTGACATTCAATTGGGCAGTATGCAAGACTCGAACCTTCGCCTTAGAGAATAAACCTTACTTTTTTTTCGCCCCAGAAGAAGGCTCGAACCCGAGACCTTCTGCATGTGGTAACAACCAACTCTTCAGATATCGACGATGTTCAATGCCTGTCCAGCCGAGTGCTTGGACTAAAATTGTTAATGAAAAATAGTCTTGATCCGAATGTGCTCATCCTAGTTATATGGGTTTGAGTGTAATACTTTTAATTCTTATAATTTTTAGACAATTTATATATATTTTTTTGAACGGCAAATTGAAATTAATAAAAAAACTAGCAAGAAGCTAGAAAATTACAAGGATATGGATTTAGGACATTTCATCCAGGAAATCCAATCAATATATGTTTTTACATATATTTCTCGGAACACCAAGTAATAGACGTAGCGAAACAATATCATCAAAAGAAGCTACATACGCGGGATGAGAAGATCAAAAAAGCACTGGTTGCGGAATTTCCAAATCCTCCATCCACATAAATTAAATGACCCCTTCTAGCATTTCCTTGGAGCTTTAGAAAATACCCGAGTTAGTTTTGAACCAAGCAATTCCATTCTCGTAACAAGAAAACTGTATATAATTTCCCCACCATCGAGCAATTTTACGCCATAAAGTCCGAGCTAAATTACAAGAGTAGAAAAGATGCGAGCATGATTCTCCAGCTAAACCACAATTTGGGCATATAATAGAAGGAATATCAATCCCACGAAGTGAAAGGTTAAGTCTCGTGGGGAGCTTATCCAAACAAACTTTCCACGCTAAAATATTTACCTTTATTGGAACCACTTTCACCCATCTAGTAACGTCACCAACAAATGTAACAAATGCCCATACACTTTAGACTTTTCAATTAGAACAACTACTATTAATATTATTATAGTAAAACAATAATACTAAAAAGAAGATTATTATACTTTTAAGTCCTAACAAATATAGTTGAAATGCTATTATTAAATCTAGTCATTGCCAAACCTGTGCGTGATTAATAACATGTGTGTGCACAAGTTAATAAATTACAATACGAACCACTCGGGGTGGAGCTAGTTTCAAACAGGTTTGTGACCGTCAAATTAAGATATGTGTTGTCTTAAGTTCAATTCTTGTTATATGCAAAAAATATTAAAGTGACTATGTCAACTTCCTAAAAAGAGATGGCTTTAGACGGTTTTAGTTGCGTAATGATGGATCCAAAAACTTTGTAGATTAGTGGTCATTCAAAAATTATATATAAAAAATACGACTAAACTTAAAATTAATTTAATTATAATACAATAAATTTATAGATGCACGAGATTATAAATATAGAAATGAAAACACGAATTATAGGTATACAACGAATAAATATATTTTAAACATAACTATCAGTTGTACTTATAATCTAAAGGGTAAAAACTATAAATCCTTAATATACTTGCAAAAAAAGTTATTCTGAATGCTCTACTACATTTATTCTCATAATACATAACTAAAATAGTTTGTTTGAATTATTTTGGTCATTTCTCAGATCTTCATCTTCTACATATATTTCTTCCGGCTGAACCCCATTTATTCCGGCCAAAAACCTATTTTTTAAGAAAAACAAAAACTTGATTACATGAAAACAATTTTTTAGTCAAAACCAAACAAATATTTATATTCTCAATTCGGGTACACTTTATAGTGAGTACATTTATGTGTCAGTAAAGCTTGCAAATGCATAAATGTTGAAGCAATATGTCACTAATTAGCAAGTAACTTTTTAAATTATTTGCACCTACGCACAGCTTCGTAACTTTTTTTAGGAGTATCCATTAAAAGTGAAGTAACATTAAAAATGCAACAGATTAGATATCAAGTCCACAAGAGATTCAAAAGTTGAAGCCTCCTCCTTTCTTCTGCACTTGGTTGAGTCGACACCCTTTTCGCCAGATATTCCCTCTCTTGCTGCAAAGCCTTTATATTATTTATTTAAAATCATCCACAAGATAAATGTCATGAAGTTTGAAATGAAATGACATTGGATTGGAAAATAAGAGCACAAATTAAAATTCATTTTTATGCGACGGACTCGCTGCTTTATCACCCAACAAGAAATTTATGGGTGGTAGGGATTTAGTGATTGGTAGTGAAAATGAAGAAAGGGTTATTTGAGTATTTTTGTATAAGGGAGTAGCGTTTTGTTAAGCTTTATGACATCTGATGTGAAAATTGTTAAGAAGAATAACAATAAAAAAATATAGCATCCAGAATGAGTTATTATGTAAGTACATTAAGCATTTATAGCTTTTACTCTAATCTAAAAGCATCTACGATGCCAAAAACCACCAATAGCTTTTTGCATTTACACGTTGTACATTTAATTAATTTTTACATATCAAAAAGCTTTTACTCTAAATCTTGTCCAATAGTAAAAGCTTTTTCCAAAAGCTTTTTGAGAATATCAAGTGACATAGCAAGTGTAATAAATTGATATAATTAGACTAAAATATAAATATAGTACAAAGCTTTAACCATTTGTTAAACTACAAGTCATTTTAAAAAGCTTTTGGAAAAGCTTTTAGTTGCCATGTAAAAAGTCTTTTAAAAATCTTTTGAAATAGTAAAAAGCTTTTGGAAAAGTTGTGCATTGGAGATGCTCTAAACCTTGTGCATGAAGTATTACAATTCGTTAAATTTTTATATGCTAGTATATTATTAGTGTAAACCCTTTACGTGCACATGAATGGTGAAACTCAATAATACTACATATCAAAAGAACTCGCATGTAGAAAAAAAACATAATAATAGACCGATTACGTAAAGTTCTTTAAAGACGTGTTAACACTGCTTTTATTTTAATTTTTATAATCCTATGTATAGACATTAATTTAATCTTATTATGCTTTCACACGTAGAAGTTCTAAAGCAATTAAATTGGAATAAAGAACTAGCACCCGTGTATATATTGTATACCTCGTGGAGGAGCCTCGTTGAGTTGCTGGTATCAACATATTAAAGAATTGATGGGAGTTTTTCTTAAATCTTTTAATTTACGAAGTCACATTAATATAGTTGTTTAATTAGTGTTTATACTGATAAGTTATAAGTTATATGCTTTTTCACAATCATTGCTAAAAAACAATTTGGCCATGTGAGGCGGGATCCACATTTCTAGCTTACACATTACAAAAAAGTAAAATAGTGTTTGTTCACACATATGTCGCAATAAAATTGTATATTTTTCTAAGTTAGCTATTGTGATTAACGATTTGAAGTGAACAATGACACGTCGCCCGTGGGTTGGGCACTCACGGGAGTAACTCACTCCCACTTCGGTCGGCCTAAATGTTGTAGCAATATGTCGCAGAGCAAAAAACTTTTAAGTTATTTGCACCTACGCATAGTTTCGTAACTATTTTATGAGTATTCATTAAAAGTGAAGTAACATTACAAAAGCAAAATATTGGATATCGCTACAAGATGGATTAAGTATGTGCCGATAAAACTTAATATCTTCGCTTGGAAGGTCCATATGAATCGTTTACCAACTCGTGTAAACCTGCAACATCGTGGTGTTTTGGTTTCGGATCCTTCATGTCCTATTTGCCACTCAGAAGATGAAGACTTAGCGCATTTGTTTTTTCGATGTAGTTTGGTCACGGACATCGTTAGGCTTGTCTGCCGGTGGTGGAATATAGCATGGGCGTCGATTGATTCGTATTCCAATTGGCTTCATTGGTTCAATGCTATCAGATTAAGTCCTAAAGTTAAAGATTTGCTTGAAGGAGTTTTCTACATAACATGGTGGAGTATTTGGAGGTTTCGAAATCAGGTCCTCTTCTCGTCTCTCGTCCCCCGCAAAGATGTTCTTTTTGATGATATAGTGTCGCGTTCTTTCACATGGTGTCGTTCTAGATGTAAAAGTAACTTTAGTTGGGTTAGTTGGTTGCAACATCCCTATTTGATTTCTTTGTAATTTTGTCTCTAGCTCCTTGCTAGTGTTTTGTTCTATTAAAGTTGCCGTTCTTTTCTTCTGCACTTGATTTATTCGACACCCTTCTTGCCAGATATTTCCTCTCCTGTCGGAAAACCTTGATATTGTTTATTTAAAATCATCTACAAGATGCATCTCATGACGTTTGAAATTACATGACACTTGGTTTGGAAAAGAAGATAACATATTAAAATCCACCTTGATGCGACGGACACGCTGCTTCATCATCCAACAAGGAATTTATGGGTGGCAGGGGATTTAGTGATTGGTAGTGAAGATGAAGAAAATGTTATTTGAGCCTTTTTGCATAAGAGAGTAGCGTTTTGTTAAGCATTATGACACTTGACGTGAAAATTGTTAAGAAGAATGACAATAAAAAAATATAGTATACAGAATGAGTTATTTTGTAAGTACTGTTAATACAACTAATATCTAAAAACGTTATTTATATTTTTCGACCTCTCTACGTTTTAAAGATGACAAAATGTAAAAACGTCTACGATAAAAATAAACGTTTACACGTTATTAATCGTAAATTTTAATTTCGACGTAAATCACTTAAGGTATGTATAAACAAATCATTAAAACATACAAAATATTTTTATTGTTTAAAGAAATATTTTATTAATTTCTATAAATTCAAAAACTGGTTTTTCTCCCAAAACAGAAAAATCTAGACTAGATAAACATTTCTTCACTAAAAAACAAAAATAGAAGCGTCTACCTAGGGACGGTCCCCTGATAGGTAGAACGCCCCCGAGATATATCTGGGACCGTAGGACTGTCGCCAGGAGACGTTGCTCTCTCTCTCTCTTGCCTATAAATACTGCACTATTCCTTAGTATTTTGTTTCACCTTTTGCACACACTTTCTGTCTTCTTTCTCTCTCTAAACTCTTCTACATCTCTTTAAAACCTTTGATCACTAACTTGCTTAATCTTGTTTTAAGTGTTCTGATCTTTCCTTCTTCTCGCAATTGCAAAAGAAGAACACTCGTATTCGCCAAAAAACGAAGTGTTGTAGATTAGTGATTCTCTCATATCTTCTTCTAGATTTGATCTCTATATTTTTATTCTTGTGTAGTTGTGTAGATCCGGATAGTGTATAAATCAGGAAGTGTTGATTGTGTGTCGGTTAGTATTTTAAGCCTTAAAGTACATTGGTGAATTGGTAGATTGGTTCTAGCAAAGATTAGGACTCGACAGTTAGCTTAGTGTCAGAAATTGGTATACGCGACGTGTAACGGTTTTCTCCGCCTAAAGGGAGCTTTTTGACATAGTGAAATCTCAAGTTGGATACTTGGGGAGTGGAGTAGGGCGAAGAATAGCTTCGTAGCCGAACCACTATAATTCTCGGTGTTGTGGTTTGATTGTTCTAACTCTTATCTCTTGTCTTTTATTTTATATCTCGTAGTTACTATTAATATTATGTTTGTGTTATTTGTAGTTAGATATATTGTTTGTCCATATTGTTGGTTGATCTCACATAAACACGAATCTAGGATTTTTAGAAACAAACTTTTAAAACGCCAATTAATGGGTAAACTATTCAACCCCCTCCCCCCTTCCCCCTTCTAGTTTCCACAAGTACATTAAGCCTTTATAGTTTTTGTTCTAATCTAAGCCTCATGCAGGAAGTATTACAATTCATTTAATTTTTATATGCTAGTATATTACTTGTGTAAACCCTTACGTACAATGACTAGTGAAATTCAATAATACCACATATCAAAGAAACTCGCATTAATAACCTAGTATAGTTAGACATGTTGTTGCAACATTGACTAGGATCTCCTTTATGTTTTAAAGATGACAAGTAAACATAGTATGAACATACTTTCAACATACCATCAAACGAAAGTATTCATTTGACCTTAATCCGGATTTATGTTTCTTCTAATCACGTAACGAGTTTTACTCCCTTATTGGTCAAACTAAGTCAAAGGTCACTTTGCATTAATGCATCCTTTCCCATTATGTGATATGCTTTACTTGAGATGCAAAGTGACTAATTGAGTTTGTGGTATTTAGAGGTTGATCATACTTTGAGTTTTTCTTACCTTCTTACTTATAAATGATTTACCAAACTTGCACATGTATTTCTCAGATGTCCTCCCACACATACAAGATGTTTTTTCAAACTTCCACATTCCTTCACACACCGCTTCTATACCTTATTTCCTACAACATATACTCCTAATCATTTGTTAATCTCTTCTACCCCCAATAAATGATAAAACACTCTTTCTACACAATCCTACAACACATCCTTCCTAATCATATGTTTACCCTTCTTACCCAATAAATGATTATACTTTTCACACACACCCTAAACATTCCTTTCCCTAAATCATTCCATAATCACATATGTCTACTCTTTTCTCTCTTATTGGCAATGTAGTTATATACCTAAATCAATCCTTTGATTTCACTCTAATCATCATCATCTTTATACTTCTTTCTTCTAAACCTTCACAAGCCTAAACCCTCCTCACTTAGACATTCCCAAATCTTATCCTCACATGGGACAACTCACATTCTCTTACACCATTGTACCTTGTGTATTTCTTGTCCCCCAACATTCCAACATAGGCTCCTCCACATCACATCAAAACATTCTCCACCAGATATCTCCTATTCATCATCTTCCTCATTTGAATTTCACACACTCACACACTCTTTCATCATAACCTTTGATCATGCCATTTTATCAATCCAACTTACTTCATCACTCACTCTCCCTCTCAAAGTAAAATTCAAATAACACACACACACTCTTTCATCTTCACCTTTGATCATGCCATCTCACCTATCCAAACTACCTCATCACCATCTAATCCTTACCATTCATTTTGAATATGATCAAGAGGCTCCTTTCCATCCCATCAACATCACATCATGACAACTCATACACAACTTACTCTTATCCTTTCCTCTCTAAGTTTAGAATATTATTGGAATATTCCTTCGTACCCTAACCAACTTCTCAAACCTTGGCTCTATCCTTACTAGACTAGTTACTTTGGAGGATTATCCAAAATACCCTTGTATGATAGTTCTTTTCTCTCTTTTTGATATCAGACAAACAAAAACCTTGTAAACACTTCACGAATGCTTTTATCAAATGGCTATTTGAGTTGGTTGACCTTGAGTATAAGAATGATTGAAAGGTCATAGTCCCGAAGAAAATAATTCGGGAATCTGGCGCGCTGGCCACGCGCTGACGTGTGGGCAGCGCGCCAGTCATGAATTATTTTTCCAAGTTTGGGACTCTTGGCCTATAAATACCCACCCTTGGCCTTTGTATTCCTCACCTCTTGCAAATATTATTTCCTTTCTTTTCTCTTCTATAACAACCCACAATTTTCCACAATATTATTTTAAGGCAATATTCCACTTATTGTATTTAATACAACCGTTTTTACGGATATTTTTTTTATATCAATGTATTTGATATTCCATTCAATTATGTAATGTAACTTACATTTCCAAATAAACGAGCTCACGCACCTACCAACACCAACTCCATTAATGTTTATGTCAAGTAAACATTGTAATATATCAAGTAATACGTTATAATATCCATTTTACCATGTACGTTATTTATTTAACATACCATCCAAAACGTTTAACATAAAAAGCATTTTACACGTTAAAGTTTATACCTAAACTGTTGATCCTTTTTAACAGATCTTACTTAGCTTGTTAAAGCTTAGTTGTGTTGGATAGATCTAAGACAACTATAGTACAAACTAAGATTGAGAATATCACAAACTATGCGAAATCTAGTTTGGAATACTAAGAAGAACAATAAAACAGTAAACAAGATTTTACTAAACTTTCAGCCTTAATATATAACGATCACTCTGAATAGTGATAGGGTTACAAAATAACCTTGAAGTTATAAACTATGACTGCTATGAAAACTATATAAAACTTATATCTAGATCTATGCCGTAGGGTTTCTTTTATACATCAAGGAAACCCTAATGGGCTTACAAAACACGTACACTAATCAATGCATATCTATTCCTAATATATCTCATGCATATCACTTTAGCAGTATTAACTATTTATACTAACAGTACTAACTACATAACTAACAGTACTAATAAACTGACAGTACTAACACTTTGTACTGGCAACACTAACTATTATACTAACAGTACTAATAACTTAGACTATTTTCTCTAATCTTCAGCAGCAGCACAAACTTGAACCAGCAGCATTAAGTTGTAGAAGCCTCTAATTCCCAACATAAACCCTAACCACATGTATTTTACAAGCAATCAAAATGTACTAACCAATAAGGTGTACGTACAAGTTAACCATGCACAAGATTTAAACCATTTCCCTCCAAATTCTTATAAGCCATTTGTACCACCCTTTAAGCATAAGTTACAACTCTTCCAAGCACCACATTTGAATTATTTCTTCCCTTCACTCCATCTCATGCTTATACAAACAAAACAAAACCCTAACCGAAGCCCTAACTAGTTAAACTAGCTATTAAACAAGCTAAGATCAAAATTGATTTTCTCCACCATGACTCACCACCTTGTCATCACCCTTTCACCACCAAGTCGACACCTCACTACCACCTTGTCACCACCATGTCACCTCCTTGGTTATTCGCACCCCTCCTACCACCTTACACCTCTTTAAGCTAGAATACTAGCTTCCATTAGTTACTACATCACCATACACCTTTCTAAGCTAGAAACCTAGCTTCAATTCGTCATTACACCTTGATAAGGATGCAAGACTTAGCAATCTTGACTTCCTTGCCCTATAAATACTCAAACCACACACATTCTCACAACACATAATTTTATCAAACACTTTCACTTGTTCTTGACCTATTTCGAGCCAAAGAAGAGAAAGGAAGGAGTATAAGCCAAGGAAGGAACCAAGGTGTAAGATAGAAGGGTTCTTGATTTATATCCAAGGACTACTCAATCCATACCAAGCCATTTAAACCATTATAACTACTAGAAAGTCATATAACTCGTTCAATAAGCTCTTGATGTGTTATAGATTATTTATAAGCTTTGATTAAGCCACTTGTATAAGCTAAAACTCTTTTGAGACTTCTAAACCAAACCATGCCCTAATCAACCCTTTTTGGACCCTAAACCCATTCGAACTTCATCAATAAGCTAGCTAAAGCTTATTTGAACCAATAAGCTCTAAATACATCTTTTATAATCACTTGTATAAGCCCTTGAACAATAAACTCATTCGTTTGATTTTCCTAAATCAAACGTGCCGTTTAAAGCTTTAAAAATTGTTTTTGCATTCCTATAAGTATTTAAATAAGCTATACTATCATTTCTATAAGCTTTAAAACTTGTATACTTTTTGGGCCAAAACTGTAAATATCCTAAACTTAAACTACAAGGACCTGTTTTGCCAAAACTCTAATTTTGGGGTTAAATTAATAAATTCATTTAATTATAAAATAAAAAGGATTAGTTTTGAAAAACTATTTATACCAAGGGGTATATATTGCCATTTTTGAAATTATAAGGATATAAAGCATAACATTTTCATATTAATAAACGAAAATGTATTTAAACGTTATAAAACTCGATTTTATTAAAAACACGACACACCTAGCGTTTCATTTATCGATCGAAACACTTATAAACAAGTTATGTTATATATTTAACATAATTTATCATCCACTAACTTTTGGAGAAACCTAAAACGATAAAATCCTATCATTTATATTCTCCCACTTAAACTATAAACGTAGCATGTTAATAGGGAATTTCATGTGAGGGGTTTCATTTGGGTAGACGTATTGACGAGTTGCTGGATTTACGATTTAAAGTGTCCTAGCTCCTCAAACATTTACTACATGACCTCTGGATTATGATAGCTCGAACAGTGATGCGATATTTTTCACAAACTAATAAACCAAAACTATTCACATTAAACTTTATGAAATAAAGTTTTGAAATATAAACAATCGAACTAAGACTTGACATATTAACCTAGGTTGCGTGATGAAGCCGTTTACTTCCATTTGATTCACTTTTCACATCAATCAGATTTCCCTATTAAGGTGAGTTCATAGTCTCACTTTTATATGTTTTCTAAATCCCGTGGGGAGATACATGCTATAAACCATGAATACAAGTATTTTCTAACTGTATGCTATCCTGATATATTATTGCCTAAGTTACCTTCATTGCCAATATCCCTTATATCATGAACCATTAATCACCGTAACGTAAACGTGAATATATGTGGATAAATCTATCGGGATTGACGAATCTCGTTTGTGTTTACCAGTAAGGTAACCAAGCGCACTATATTTGAGAAATAATAGGTAATTGGTAAAGTACCTTTCTAGAAGGACATTTGTTCCTTAAATATCATTGATATGATTTCCTTGTTAACGTTTGAGTGTCATGAGCTTAGTGCAATAATACTATTTTCCATAATAATTGTAATTTTGCAATTATTACCATTTATGTTAACATATATTCAAACATTATATTATAAACCTGTGAATTTCACTCAACCTTTGTGTTGACCCTTTTAGCATGTTTATCTCAGGTAATTAGCAGTTTAAGGCACGGAGTGGCATGGACTTGAAGACGTCCAAACCTGTTATCATTCAAGCACTATGTTTTATATCTATTTTGGGACCTCCTTTTGTAAAACTCTGAAATATTATTGAATGATAACTAAATTTTCCAAAACGTCTCTTTATGAGTCGTTTTCTATGATTATGACTGTTGATTCATGAAGTAATACCCCAATTTAGCTTCCGCTGCTATGTTGAAATATCAGGGTGTTAAAGATTGGTATCAAGAGCCAGAGTTATAGAGAACAAGGTTAAAACCTAAACTATAACTACTTTTTCCATCTAAGAAAGTCCTCCGTGCCACTACATTTTTCCTGAACATTGTGTGTAAGAGATTTGCTTAGCAGATGATACACAATTGTTAGTTAAATATAAATGATTTATGTTTATTTCCACTGGGTTGTTACAGAGTTATGTCTACATCCACCCATCCTATTATCATCCTATCTGATTCCGATGTTGAGGATGCTTTTTCCTCTACAGTTTATCACCTCATACTTGTTTATGTGTTTGAATATGCGACCTATCATTCAACTGGGTCTAGTGATACCAAAAAAGTAATATAGATACCCAAATAGCTCTCCATATCGTGCTTTATATTACTAGACCAATAGGATCATAAATTACTGTCTGTCTTTGTCTTTGAATTATGAGCTTAGTTGGACTGGTAGGTGACCCGTTTATATTTCAGAAATCATGCTCTTAATTAACTGATAAAGATTTGAATAGTGGACTACTAGTATATAAAACACCTTCAAGCAATAAGTAGGTAAAGTCTCGCTGGGCTAGGCTTTTAACAGGATCACCACTGCTTTGATTCCCTAAGATAGATTATAATTAAACTAATGGATGCTTTATACGGATGCGTTAATTGTTACAGGATTAACCGTGTCTAGGTCTTACGATGATGTCCCGCCTAAGTCTTAAGAATGATATGCCGCTTCGAGATAAGTAAATCATTGCACTAAAACAAACAAACCAACATTGAACTGGATTTAATATGGCTAATACAGTTTTCTATCATTTGGCTTGTACCGCTTTTCTATCTTCTGATTTTCTTCTTTTGTGTTTATTGTGTATTGAATTGATATTTGTCACCACCAAACCTGTGCCAGTCTCTCAGGCTGAAAACCCCCCATATCATTAGACAACGTATATAGCATAGGTTTAACCAGTAAATAGACTAATTAGAACTAATTAAAATACTGATAGAATATAGGATTAATGTTTCACTCTTAGTGTTTGACACCCTACTTACCGCGAAACTCCATCTTGACCGGGTACACTGCCCGTTAAAGTGTTGTTTTAGGTTTGTCGGCTAAATATAAATGTAAAACTTGATAATCAAATAATTGACCCTACACGACAGCACATCAGGTTTTTGGCGCCGCTGCCGGGGAGTGAATTAATTAAACCTTATTCTTATTAGTATTTCTAACCATTAATTAGTTTAGTTTAGTGTAATCTAATTATTTAAATTCTGTTTGTATTTATTCGCATTGTGTGTTTAAATTGTTTGTTTAAATTCTATCGACCAAATTCCAGACACTATATATAGAAGGAATAAAACGAGTTTTAGGTGTGCTTGATCATATTTTCGATACACATAACCACAAATTCCTCGATTTTTTTAAAAGAGTCTAAGAAGGGCATAAGAGGTCTGCAGAGCTACTAATCTCCATAGAAAATCACCTTGTACATCTCTATACTCTAGTAATCGTTCGATTTTTGATTCATTGTTTTAACTCGGTTATCGGTTTACATTTGATTTATTATTCCGTGTATTATTCTACATGGTCTTTAGGGTGATACCTTTGGGTATTAGCAGGATTTATGAAGATCTAAATGTTTGGTTTGTTTATATCGATTGATTAATTTATCGTTGGTGTTGATTATGTTTATCAATTCATACTTGTTTATGTGCTTAAGTATTTGCGATTCATCATTCTCTGGATCTCACGAATGCCAAAAATATTCTCGCTAGACTAGTGATGGGATGGCTCTCCATATCCTTTATTCTATATATCTAGATTGAATAGGATCACAAATATTGATCTATCTTTACATTGGTTTATGTGAAAGAGTTGGTCTAGCAGGTGACCTAGGATCAAAAATAATGTACGATTCCTTTGGTAAAGACTGGACAGTGGACTACTAGTTTAGTAAGAGCCGTTAAGCGTAAGTGGGTAATGTCTCCATGAGCTCGGTTTAATAAGATCACCATTATTTATCTCCTAAGATAGATTATAATCAATAAATGAATGCTTTATGCGGATGCATTTAATTGTGAAGAACTTTTAGTGTTCTTGGTTTAGGTAGAAGCACCGCCCTAAATCTTGGAATGATATGTCGCCTTGAGATAAGAACTCATTGCACTAAATTAAACAAACCAACATTTTAATTAGATTAATCATGGCTAATACAGTTTTATTATAATTGGCTAGACCGCTTTTTTATCTTTTGATTATCTGCTTGCGTGTGTTATTGTGTTTTAAATTGATTTAAGTCACCACCAAACCTGTGCCAGTCTCTCAGACTGAACCCCCCCCCCCTCCCCCTCCCCCTCCCCTTCCTTCTCGTTAGATAATAGGATTACATATGGTTTAACATAGATTTGGTATTATCATATTTAAAATTAACCTGTTTAGTTAACCATATATTGATAGAAACTATAATATTATTAATGCTCTCGCTCTTAGTGATCGACACCCTACTTACCAACGAAGCTACATCTGATCGGGTACACTGCTCATTAAAGTGTTATTTTTAGGTAAAGTCGGAAAAATATAAATGTAAAACTTGATAACTAAAATAACAACCTACACGACGACACATCAAGTTTTTGGCACCGTCGCTAGGAAGTGAAGTTGTTTAATCTTTATTTTTATTTAATATTTTGGTTTTAACCTTAGATTAACTTAACTCCTAGAATTAGTGTAACTTAGATTAGTGTTAAACTTTGTATATTTTTTTATAATTGTTTGCTTGAGTATTTGTTTGTTTTGTTTGTGTGTTTGTTTTGTTTGTTTTATTGTTTTTTATACACTGTCTTGGTCGATAACCTGATACGGCGTATTCACTTTAATTGAATACAGTGTATCTAACTTTCTTAACCAATACAGCGATCACCTGACATAACAGCAGAAACATATTCTTCATATTTTATTTCTGAGCTTGATTTTTTGTATTATCTTTCTTTCGAGAAAATCCTACTGATATTTTTACCTTTGTTACAAATTTTACTAATCAGAGTGAGTAGATTGAAGAAGTAATGGCAGAAATTAAGACAAAAACAACTATGGAAGAATTCGTAACTAAATACCAAGCAAATTGTTATTCAGGGATCACAAGTATTACGGTTAATGGTAAAGCTGCTTATTAACTAAAAGAAAAATTCCTTGATGATTTGCGCG
>BQNB010068227.1:13269-33911 GCA_026074375.1 Tanacetum coccineum
AAATATTTTTGTTTACCGAATAATCAACAAACTTAGGGTAACTCTCTTAAGTAAAATAAATTTTACAAAAGAGGTGCGCCTTTTTCGTAAGTGACACAAACGGTAATTTTTTTAATCTTAGGTTCGGGAACTTATTGATGGATAATACTTCAATTGAAAGTATTATTTGTTGGTGTTCTTTTACCAACTTGGTAAATTTTTTATTTCTTATATTAATGAATTCACAAGAGAAATAAAAAAATCCGAAAGAGCAAATATTTTTGTACTTTTCTTATTTATTAATCTTCTACTTATATTAAAAAGAAAAGAAAAATATTTTTTACTTTTTATATTTTTAATTTGTTTTTTGTATTTTTGATTTTCTTAAAAGCGTAACTTTCGAAGACGAAAGGTTCTCCAAATCACGATCGACAAACTGCAAACGAAGAAATCTTAATCACAAATCCCCGGCAGCGGCGCCAAAAATTGATCGTTGAAAATTAATATATAATATATAAGTATAAAGAAAATTACTAAAAATCCTTGAGGACAAAGATTAGTAGCAATTTCTACACAAAAATATTATTCGTTAAACCGATAAGTATTTATCGGGTCGTTTTCCTAAAGACTTATGAAATTGAGACCTCGTTTGTTATTTGGACAATGACTTGAATTGGTTCAAAGATGATTTGTTTTCTAAAATCCTAATAGTGAGCAAATTAAAGGACAATAAAATCTAATTACGAAAACCGTTAACGGAATTAAGAAACCGTAACAAATTAGCAATTGAACTAAAGTTAACACTAAATACCTTTCTAAACCTTTTCTAAACTTAATTAACTATTTAAAAGTAAAAAGCTAAGGAAATTCTAAAACGAGAACACTTAAAGCTTAAAAACGAAGAAAACGAGACGGAAACGAAATCCCGTTCTTTAAAAAGTGAAATTTCAAAGTATTAACCTTAAGAAAGTAAATTTCAAACCTAAGCCTAGATTATGATAAAAGAAAATTTTATAAAAAAGAAAATTATTTTTTTGATTATTTTTCTATTTTTTATGATTTTTTAAAGTTTTTAACAAAAATAAATGATTAAAAATACTAAACTTTGAGTTAAAAATCTAAGAAAAATACTAAAAATAGCTTAAGATAAACAAAATGCAAGAAAAATGTAAAAACTTAAAAAGCTAAACTAAATAAGCCGGGAAAAAGCTTTTAAGCACTCGAAGTGCTTATTATAATAAAAACTTTTTATGCAAAAACTTTTTAACAAACTTTTAGAAAAGCTGCAAATTAGCACTTTTTGTGAAGAGACTTTTTCTAAAACTCATAAATAAGCTAAAAAATAGTTCAAAAAATGACGATTTTGTCTTAAATTATAGAAGCTTCTTTCTTTATACTAACTAAGAATCTTGATGAAGATGGATCTGGATCTTAATACGCTACTATTACTTTGAAACAAACTTATAGCGAAGAATGATCAGGAAATAAGCACTACTATAAGCCATAAGCTGAAAAACTCAGATAAGCACTTTTATGAAAAAAACTGATATCAAAACAGACAACTATTACTTTTTGAGCTAATTTTTAAGCAAACAAATGGATCCTTATGGAAATAAAACCTATACCACCTTAAAGCTCATCCTGCAAGCTTTCTAAATTTACCCTTGAAAAGCATTTTGAAATTCAACGAAGCTAAGAAAAACCTTATTGAAAAAGGCTATTTGGCTCAATAGGAGCTGAATTTTTGGTTTTTATAAAAAGACAAAGAGCTATTTTGCAGAACTAATTCAGATACTCAAATAAGCTATCTAATTTAAAATAAGCTCAAACATATTAAAAGTGACCTACAGACTACTTGCATTCTAAATTTCATAAGCTAAAACCTACTCTAACTAACTTAAATTTTGAATTGAAAAAGGACTTTTGGCTATTTTGCCATCTGATGCAATTGACACTTTTATGTCCAAAACTTAAAACCAAATGAATGCAGACCTAAGACTTGCTTTAAACATTATTTAAAAACCAATTTGAAGACAAAAATTGTTAACAAGAGCAGTTAGAACAAGACAAAGCATCAAAGAGCTTATTAAATATCTGAGCGTTATGGCCACAGTTTCTAAACTAACAATATCACAACCCTTTTTCAAACTAATATTAGCTACAAAAGCCTTTATTCTGATTTATAATCTTAAATATGATACCTTAAAAACCTATTTAAAGACCAAATGACCTTGACAGCCTTAACTCAAATTGTGATGCCTTCGTGCATAACACTCTTTAAAGGCTAAATTCCATTTTTAGTTTATGAAATTCAGTATTTAAGCTCAAAGTTCAAATACCAGATGTTGATTAGCTTATATTAGAACTAATTAGCAGATTTTAACAACTAGATAAGCAAAAGAAATAAGCTAACAGTAAATGCTAATATTTTTTGGTTTTTTTCACTGTTTATTTAACAAAAACTTGTAAACTATTTTCTATATTATTAATTGAACACAATAAGCATTTGAGAGCTTAACTGAGTTCATAGCTAGCTAATTAGTGATTACGAGAGCTTATTGAGTTTATATGAGTATAAAAGAGCTTATTAAACCACTATGCATTTCAATGAAAAATATGAATTGACAAATAAACTTAAATGAAAGCAACTTTTATTGATAAGATGAAATAAGTACAAGCTATTGAAAAGCAAATTCTACATATAATGAAAACCAATAAGCTAAAACGACTTAAAAAATTACATTCAATAAGCTATTCTAAAAAACTAATTGCTAAAAAACTAGATAATAATTTCTATGAGTGAGGGTTGAGCTCCTTTTATAGGCAAGAGTGGAAGGATCTAGGCCTTAGACGCTCCCTTTAATCCAAGCCATTCATTTCTTCTAATCATTGGATCTTGCTTTGTGGGTTAGATGAAAATAGAGCACACGGATGCCAGACGTGGCAATACCAATATTGGGACATGATTGTTTTTTTTTATACTTCTTTTGCACTGTTTTTAGTGTAAAAACTCACTTCCTTGTGTGTTTCTTTGGTGTACACGTGTTATCCCTTGTGTCACCTCTGGCCAATGATTGCATTTGATGCGTTCGTTTAGGTGATGTGAGCTTGTACTAGCATCTTTGTTGCCTCACGTCAATCGAGGGTAATGGAAGAGTTACATTGCACTTTATCTAGTATTTGAGAGGGTGATATGCGGGAGTCCGGTGAATGGTAAAACGAATTTTCCCGCCCCCCAATTCTTTCATTATTCATTTATTTTAGACTTTTGACCGAGTTTAAACGGTGTTGACTTGGGCTCAGTTTTTAATAAAAGGGTATGGGCTCGGGTATTTATTTTGGGCTAAGGGTTAAATGGATTTGGTTTAGTTAATTTTAAGACTTAACGACCGTTAGTCCTTATTAGTTTTAAGGACTAACAAAGGACTAACGGTGTAAATTGTTTAGGGACTTTTTGTGAAATTGATTTAACATTAAAGGCTTTTTGGTATTTTTAAAGGTTTTGTCTTCTTGTGAGTTGACCAAAGTTAACTTTTTGTTGACTTTTGTTGACCACAGCTTGATAATTCTCGGCTCTTGTTTACTCATTCCGTCTTGTGTCCGTTTTTGTCCGGTTTTTGGCACTTTTCTTGTGATTTTTGCAATATCCAAACCTACACATCACAAAAGACAAAATACACAATATACAAGCACATTTTGCATAATGTTTTCTTTTAAGGGTCATTTTTGATATAAAAGGATATGTGATTTCTCACATATCAACTGTCTAGCTGATTTCTCACAAAAGACAAAAGAACCAACCTTGTGCTAAATTGGGAAAAATGCCATTTTATGGTAAAAGAAGGGATAGTTTTAGGACATAAAATTTCTGGAGCAGGAATCGAAGTTGATAGAGCCAAAATCGATGTGATAGCTAAATTACCATACCCAACTAACGTAAAAGGAGTTAGAAGTTTTCTGGGGCATGCTGGATTTTACGAGGTTCACTAAAAGTTCTCCATGATATTCTAAACCAAGGACCCAGGCTTCTGATGAAAGACGAAGTTTGATTTTTCTGATGATTGCAAAAAGGCATTTAACATTTTGAAAGAAAAACTGACCACTGCGCCTATCATAATATCTCCCGATTGGAACGTGCCCTTTGAATTAATGTGTGACGCTAGTGACTTCGCTGTTGGAGCTGTTTTAGGGCAACTAATTGATGGAAAATTCAAGCCAATTTATTATGCCATCAAAACATTAAATAATGCCCAAGAGCATTATACCACCATTGAAAAAAAACTTCTTGCAGTTGTTTTCTTTTTTGATAAGTTTCGTTAATATCTTATCTTATCAAAAATTATAGTCTACACTGATCATTCTGCCTTGAAGTATTTGTTCAGCAAAGAGGACGCGAAACCAAGGCTTATTTGGTGGGTTCTACTTCTCCAAGGATTAGACATTGAGATTAAGGATAAAAAAGGGCAGAGAATTTAGCTGCAGATCATTTGTCAAGACTTAAGAACCCATATTTGGCGAACTTATTCCCCCCCACACCCCACGGGAGAGGAAATAACTGATGAATTTCTCGACGAGCATCTTATGATATTGAAAGTCGAGCTCAATAACGATGAACCATGGTATGCTAATTATGTTAACTATATTGTTGGAAAGATTGTGCCTCCAAATTGGACACCTGAAAAAAGAAGAAGATTTTTCTCTCAAGTTAAGAATTATTTTTGGGACGAACCGTATGCATTCAAGCTGTGCTCGGACAATGTAATGAGAAGATGTGTTGCTGGGAATGAAATCCTTGAAGTCTTGGCGCATTGTCATTTTGGACCAATTGGGAGACATCATAGCGCGTCGATTACTTAGAAGGTGATAGTCTCTGATAATTTGATTCTATTGGCTAGCATATTTACTGTTGGAATGATATGTGATGAGGTACGATGCATGTCAGAGATCAGGGAACATATCATCAAGAAGTGGGGATGCACCGAACAATAATTCTGGTTATGTGGATGTATTTCACATATGTGGGCTAGAATTTATTTGGCCTTTCCGAACTCAAGGGGAATAAATATATATTAGTTGCAGATAGATTGTCACACCCTCCAAGGCGAAAACACGAGGCGGTAACATTTGGATATCATAACACATAATGGCCGTTCTATGAGAGAATTCTACATGCAATAAATAAGGATTGTATAGACACAAAGTGTCATAACAATAACCCATATAACTAACCAACTCCAAAAGGCGTCTTTATTGATGAAACAAAAGTTCTCGCCAATAGAAAGACATGCAACAAGTATCATATTCAAAACAATGAAATATTCAAGTCATAAACCGCAAGAAACTCGCCATGTCATCCTATGGTCTCTTTCTAGCACTTCTGCTTTTCTTATCCACTTGATGTCACCTGAAATGAGTTAAACGTCAACATATTTTGTTGGTGAGAGTATAGGTTTAAGAACGCCAATAACTCGCTTTGTTTCAACTGTGAATATAATACAGTAGCATAGCAGAACATTACAACGAACTATCATACTAAGTAACATGCAATCACATCAACACCACATGAGTCCGCTCCGATCATCATCACAAACAATATCCCTATCCAAAACAATGAGCGATCACGCTCACTATTATGCCAGGTTGTTTTCAAAAATCGTTAGGCGCTAGCTAGGCGGCCGGGTAACGCTAGCCACTTAATTGGTTAGGCGGGGGATTATCGGATGGACTTTTTATTTTATATTTATAACTTTTTGAATATATGCCTGATTTTCAGATGTTGCCAATTTTGTCGATTAATCCAGATTGTGGTCTGATTTTATCCGTAACCGATGTTGACGATTAGCACGATTAAATCAGGCATTAAGCAAACGATTAATAGGCGTTTAGCAAAAAATCACGGTATGTTGACCGATTTAGCCGATTAATCAGGTATGTTGACCGATTTAGCCGATTTAGCCGATTAATCGGTATGTTGACCGATTTTTGACCAAAACGATTAATAAGGCCGATTAGCAAAAATCAAGGCGGTTAATCACCGCCTAGCGCCTAGGCGTTAATCGGCCGCCTAGGGCGATTTTGCTATCACTACTATTAAACATTCCAACATGAGACGATCAACAGCTTACTATTAACAATACATAACAATGAGGTCGGATCACACTCAATTAAATTCCACTACAATGAGATGATCACGCTCAACTTCTAACACAATTCTATCAATGCTTGAGACGGTCACGCTTAAGCACAACAAATCCATTTACATATTAGCATGAGCACATAAATACAATTGTCTCCGTTAAAACCCATGCTCATTTAAAACACATTTTAATAGTAACTTAAAACATTTATACGCTTAGCCATCATTTTCACCCCAAGAAAAACATAAGAATAATGAGGCTATGAACTCATTGTTGCTTAGCAATTCCAAACACCTTGCACTAAAAATTTAAAATATAAAAACAAATAAACAGTTACACGCGGACTAAGCAAATTGCTTATGCATGTAACAATCATATTATGGATGTCTAAGGTGTTTATTTACCCTCATTGGTCACCCCGACACCATGCCCAATATTTACCAATTCGTTTACACACTTCTTCAATGTTTAACAATTTACCTGAAAATGCAGAATTTTAGTGTCATTGTACCATTTTCTAAACCATACCTAATGTCGTTATAAATTTTACCAAAAACAAGCATTCAATATTATGGAGTTTATATCTCCATGATTTTTGTCCACTGAAGTTTTATCCCTCCTATTCTAAGATGCCCTAAAATAAAATCAAACTTTTAACTACTCAGTTTCGGATATGTACGAACACTAAAAAGTGTGGAACTAAAAACCATAATTAGACTCCAAATCAGAAGCTCTCCTTTGGGAGATTTTTAATAGACACATAGAACTAAACTCCTGTAGATTGTCTAATCTTAATTCAAATTTTAAGTGGGGGTTTTACACCTCGTAACCTGATTTAAATCTGACCCGAATTTACTGCTTTGACAACTTTTCTTGTAACCAACATTTGAATGACTTCCCGACCTTGAAACCTTTCGAGGCCGGATTTTCTGGAAACTAGACTCTCTGAACTACAACCTAGGCTTAAGAATCATATCAATTCATGCTTTTATCACCTAGATATCATCAAAACAAACACATCCTAAATTCTGTCAAACCCTAATTAAAGTTTTATACGCGAATTAAACCTAATACCAATTTACACCCAAAGCTTCTATTTAACCTCTATATCTATGATAACTGTTTATTTATATCAATTAATTACAGTGTTATGAATCCCTCTTTAATCTTTCATAAAAATTATTACGTGATTTAATGAGAACTAATAACAAGGGCTTTATTGAAACTATCCCTATTCCTCGATTTCTTGAACAACAAATCACCTAGCTTGATCTTGAATAAATAAAATCTTTTTTTTCTCTCTGCCCTTGAGTTCGATCGGTTAAAAAAAATATGAGGGTTATGAGTTTGTATTTTATAGTGTGGGGAAAAATGATCTAGAAAATACCAAATTAGAATCATATTTATCACTAAAATTAGTTTTTCCTTAATTAGAGTCTACTTGGATTGGCTTTTTCTTTTTTTTTCTTTTCTTTTTTTTTTCTAAAATTTGTATTTACTATTCATCTATAATTTTTTTTATCTTTTATTAGTTATTATTACCTTTAATACCTTAAGTTTTTATAAAAAACCTAAGCTATTTGGTAAACCATTTTGCTATAATACTTCATTTCTTAAAATAACTTTTCAGTTCCAAATTCTCTTTCTATATATGGAAAGTTTACTACCAACTTCCATATTTCAACCACATTATTCCTTTCCAATATCACACACTTCCTATAAATGCTTAATCCTTAAAACCAAGAATTGACGTAGCAATGCATGCACACGTCTTTCATATCCATTATCACCACACCTGAACGAATGGAATACTTAACACCAAACATTAACACACTCAAAATGTCGATGCCCTTATACCTCAAAAATCATATCAAGCACATAATTTACTCATTAGCCCACATAAAGAACAACATTGCACAAAAGACACATAGTAAAGAAACCCTGCCATATCTAAGGTATAAAAAAAACTACTGCTAAGACTCGGGTTGTCCATTATCCCCTCCTTAAGGATATCTCATCCCAAGATTTAACTAGCCGGATTCAACAGCACGAATAATCAAATAACTGAGGATACTTAAATTCAATTTGGTCTTCGCGCTCCCAAAGTAAACTCGGGACCACGCTATTGAATTCCAAAGAACTTTCACAAGCAAAATTCTCTACTACGCTTTAAAATCTTAACTTCCACGGTTCATAATTTCTACAGGTTCCTCAACGAAACGAAGAGTTTTGTCGATTTTGATTTCATTCAACGGCACATGCAAATTAGCATTCCCCAAACACTTCTTTAAATTTAACACATGGAATGTGTCATGTACACCAATCAATTCCTCAGGCAATCTCAACCGATAAGCTACAGGACCGATTCTTTCAAGAATCTAAAATGGCCCTACATACCTCGGTGCTAACTTACCTTTTTCCAAAGCGATTTACACTTTCCAAGGCGAACTATTAGCTTAACATGTTCTCCTACCTCAACTCTAACGGTTTGCGACTATGATTCCAGCATAGCTCTTTTGTCGCGTTCTCATCGCGCTTTGAGCTTCTCTTTTATCAACACCACTTTATTAGTCGTTTCTTAAACCAATTCAGGTCCAATCAAACTACTCTCTCCAATCTCTGCCTATAGAACAGGCTACCTACATTTCATTTCATACAAAGCTTCAAACATAGCACACCAAATGCTCGAATGATAAGTACAACCAAAATAAATAACAAATGCCCTCATTATATCTTCCTAAAGTCTGAATCATACGTTCACTTTGTCCATCTGCTTGAGGATGCTAAGCAGTACTCAAATCCAATCGTGTCTCTAACACTTATGCAGCGTCATGCAAAAACACGAGGGTAAATTCATCCATCTCAATCTGAGTTGATCATCACCAGAATTCCATCCTTGCATATTCTATCATCAATATAAATCTTTGCAACTTACATCTTGAAAAAATTTCTTGTTAGCTAGAAGAGCTAAACTCATCACCAAATCACATTACTCACTATTTTTATCTTGGAAATTTAGTGATAAAATTCATGGTGGTTCTATCTTATTTTCACTCAAGTATCTCAGGCTGTTGCAGCAAGCCAAAAGTCTTTGACATTGCAGTCTTCACCTTTTAAACAAGTCCAAAATTTGCTAACATAGATAGCAATATCCTTTTCTACACGTGGCTACCAATACATGTCTCCAAGGTTATAGTATGTTTATCCTCGCTCCCGGATGTACAAGTACCTTGTTGCATGGGCCTTAACCATTACACTTCCTACCAAAAGAACCCAAATTCGATCCATAAAGTACAAACTCTTGTCTCATTTTCTTTCCAACTGTTGTTCTAAACCATGTAGTATTTCTGTGAGTACGTTCTCTTACTTGAACGCCTCACTTTAGGCTGTCAGTATCATTCCTCTTACTCTATACTGAAAATGGTTATAGCCATCGCTCGAACACGTCTAGGTTTCACTCGTTCTTTCCTACTTAACGCATCAGTCACCACATTTTCCTTACCTGGATGGTAGTGTTATATATACTATCATACCTCTCTATACAATTACATCCATAAAGTACTAACCATTATCTGCCCTCTTTTCCATTTGTTGGTCCAGGTCACACAGCATTTCTGCTGGCGCGTTCTCTACCTTGGACGTCTCACTTGAAGTAGCCAATATCTTATCCTTAACATTTGACTGGATAGTCATGAACATTGCTCTTACTCGTCTTAGTTTCACTCTTACTTTCTACTCAACGCATCAACCACTACATTTGATTTATCAAAGTGTCACACAAATCATTCTTCAATGTCTAGAAAGCCCCTTTTTGTTCTGCGCCCCACTTATACTTCTGATTCCTCTCAGGTAGGGAAGCAATAGGTTTAACAATCTTAGAAAAGTTTGCGATGAAACATAGGTAGGTAACCTGCCAATCCTAAGAATAATCATATCTCGGATGGTGTCGTAGGTACTTTCCAATTCTTCACTGCTTCACTCTTAGTAAACTTAGCATACAACTTCTCCTTCCTTAGTAATTCCAACACTAAATTCAAATGAACTCCATGCTTCTCTTCTTAACAAACGACACTGGAGCTCCTCACGGAAAATGACTAGGTCGTATGAAACCCTTGTCTTGCAACTCTGGAAGTTGTTCAGACAATTCTTGCTTTTTCCAAGGTGCTAGTCGATATTGGGACTTTGCAAATGGCGTAGCTCCAGAACCTAATCTAGCGGTTTTCAATCTTGTCGTCGTGGGTTGGTATCTGACAGATCTTTCGGAAACAAATCAATAAATCTCGTACGACGGAAATATTACTCAATTTTAGTTCATCTACTTTTGTGTTCACTAAGGTTTTCAGAACTCTTAAGGTACGTTTCACCATGAACCGAAGTATCTAATTACATCTAATGGTTATTCTAAACACCTTCTCATGACATACTATCACAAACTTCCTCTTGGACAACCAGTCCATTCCCACAATCACATCAAAGCTTCCACGATTCAAGATATCAACGAACTCATGGGTTTACAACTAATCAAATTAGGATTAAAAAACGAATATCGAGTCAAAGGCTTGATTGCATATAGAGATTCCACATATGCAAATTTGACGTGGGTCACAATGACATAAGAATCCTTTGATAAAAATAGTATAGGCACCGAGTGAATAACGCAACGAAAGAAAACCAACTAGCGTACCCGACAATGAACACATAAAATATCAATTACTAAATGTCGGAAATTCTTTATACCAATTTTAAATTACTCGAATGACCAAATTAAATAATGTTTTTATAAAAATCGATTTAAATTTAAAAAGTCATTAAGTAATTAAAATCATTTTAATATAATAATGAAAGTGTTTAAATGTAATCTTTGAAATAAAATCATTCTGGTTGTCATAAAAATCTGAGATGGTTATATAATGGTGTTCGTTGCCTTACCACTATGAATCTACTTAAACAGCTTTTTTAATACTAAAATAAAATTTATTTAAACCTACTCAACCAATTTTCAGATCCTTTCTGAATAAGACCATTTAAACATATTCTATTACAAAGTTCATCTTTTTAACTCGTTTTTTCTCATACACTAAAACAATACTTCAAAAGATGAAATCGCGAGGGTAACATCAATTATGAACATATGTTACTTCAAACAAAGCACATAATTACCAAAATGGATCGTAAAACACCGTACAGATCTACACAAATTTTATTGTTTGAAAACGAAAGAAAATAAGGAAACCATTACTCAAAATAAAAATCAACGAATGTCAGAAAAACTCTTGCAAGAATGTTACGCACCAAAGAAAATGTAAGGTTTATCCAATATAACGATCAACAGAAGCAAACTAAAAAACATCGATACTAACACGTCGCCACGGTTACAAAAACTAAGGATATCAACCAAGGGAGTTATGATTTCACACCAAATATTTAGAACAATTAGTGTTAAAAGAACGTTTGATCAATCATTCTGAGTAATCAATGCAACGAAAGTATCTAAACAAAACGCGCTATTATCTGAAAGAGCTGTTTCCGCTTAAACCAATATAACATCGAGATGTCAAACAGGAAAATCGGGTATCCTTATAATAAAAGTACGATGAAGGGATGCTAAGCTTAGACTTAGGAAATCCGAACAAACCACCAAGCAAACGAGCAACCTTTATAAAAGCAATACTAGGTATCCGCAATTACTAGATAGAAGAGAAAACTTACTATCTATACAACTCAACTTAACATATCCTCCAATTAGGGTAAGAGAATAATTCTCTACCCTCAATTTTATACCATCCTTATCATGAATTTAAATAGCAATAAAATAAATTTACACTACCATCTTACAACCAAACACTAAATAAATGCAATACTTGGTCACATGTCTAAGTATGTGATGCCTTTATAAATTATGTTTGGCCACCATAAGTATAAGTGCCTCCTCTTTCACCACGTGTACTTACTTCCAAGATTATCCATATCAATCATAATTCACATATAAGCACATATACCACATTGCACATCTTAAACCACTCCAACTTAACACATAAAAGATGCTCCATTAAATAACTACTTACTTATATCAAATTGAAATCGAAACAACATAAAAGAACGAAAGTCTTGCAACGACTTCCAAAATACAAAATATCCGAAAGAAATATCAATACACATGTCGAGGTAATCGTCGGGATAACTCTATGATGGGCCTCGCTAGGGTTGACTTTGCCTCGCAAGAAATCAACCTGACTCTGCGGGTCCAGCCTTACTACGTCATCGACGAAAAATCAACTATCCTATCTCCTTCGGTTCCATAAGAGGCTCCTTATAACGCTTAAGTCCAGTTGGGAAAACGGTTCCCCAACGAGACTTCTTACGGTAGGGGAAACATAACGTAAAATATAGAATGTATACATATCATATCAGATAGTGGTAGGCAAAATAACTAAAATGACAACTTAGCAAAATATAAAATATATAAGCTATGCAAAAAATAGAGGGGAAGCATAGCAGTTATAGCATTAAACACTTAAGCCCTAAATGCATCTACATTAAGGACCCTAGGATTATAGTCTAGGCTCAACAACCTACATCTCTAAACCAAAGGCTCTGATACCATTATGTCACACCGAGCCAAGCGGAAACGCGAGGTGTAATACTTCATGATATTCATCACAACACAATGGCGTCTATAAAGAGAATTCTACATGCAATAAATAAGCAAAGTATAGACACAAAGTGTCATAACAATACCCATAAAACTAATCCAAATCCAAAAGGCGTCTTTATTGATGAAACGAAAGTTCTCGCCAATAGAAAGACATGCAACAAGTATCCATAATTCAAACAATGAAATATTCAAGACATAAAAGCAAAATAAATCAAGACATCCTTATGGTTCTCTTTCTCAGCACAATTCTTCTATCTTATCACCACCCCCATGATGTCACCCTTAAAAAGATGCTTAAACGTCAACATATTGTTGGTGGAGAGTCATAGGTTTAAGACACGTTTAACCGCTTTGAAATCACTTATGATAAATAAAACTGAGATAGCTAGAACATTACAACGAAATATTAAAGCGAACATGCAAATTACCACAACCCACATGAGAAGCTCACGATTAAACATCATAAACAGTATCCCTATCCACAACAATTGGACGATCACGCTTACTATTAACATTCCAAAATCATGAGTCGATCAGATCATATTAACAATCTACAACATATGTGAGTTCTGCTCTACTATTAACTATTCCTCTTTGAAAGTGCAGAGATCGTCCATGCGGAGAAACATTTGGTGCAAATATAGTCCCTGTGGGGAAACCTTTGGTGCAAAGTATTGTCCCGCAGGGACGATACTTGCACCAAAGATTTTCCCACATGGACGATCCTTGCACTTTCGTAAAGTTTGGACGAAACATGTAATTTGACCAAACGTTAGGGACGATTTATGCAATTTACTCTAAAAGAAAAGAATAGATTAAACTCATTTTAGTAATCCAAATCTTAATGACTTATAGATAGGATTGTAAATGAACTAAAAATTTGGAAATCTGTTTTGTGATTTTTTGATAGGATGATTCATTTTTATATGTTTTTATGCTCTTTTGATCTTGCATTTTTTGAATGATGTGTAAACAAATCGATATGAACAAACTTATTTTCTTTTAAAATGAACATGAGGAAAATATTCCTTTCATTTAACTATTTAAGTATTAGCGTAAGGTTTTCTTGACTAAAAGTTACAAACAAACACATACAATCCTGCTTGGGTTCCTTCATTCCTTTGTCTTAGCCCTACTTCTAGGTTATCAAAACAACGACATCAGTTTTTATTTCTTTTTCATATTTTACTCGTCAATCGGTTCTTAATTGACTAAGCGTTCTTGGTTTTGTAATTGACATTATATTAATTTTGCCACTTTTACCAAAAACATAGCAAATAATCAAAAGGCCCCCTTTTTTAACTCAGCTTTAGGCCTCAATGAGGATTGAGTCGCCCCTAGCAATGGTTTGGTTACTTATTAAAAATATTTAAAATTGGGTTTATGAAAGTTCAAAAATAGAAAGGACACGAGGGTAGGGGCAAAAAATGTAAAAAAAAGAAAGTTTGAATGATTAAGTTTTGTGGAGTTTGTTCTGCTTATTGATTTTGTTTTCAAAATGTACACGATTGATTGACTTGACTATGGTGGCAATCAGAAATTTCAGAGATATGGATGTACATAATATTCAATGTTAGGGATGCGTGAGAGGTTCGGTAAGGCAAAATAGTAAGCAGTGATGGAGCCAAGATTTTGATATTGGTGAGCTAAAAAAATTCTTCACAAATAAAAACCAGGTTTAGAAAACTTGTTAGATTAGATTGCTCACTATATTAACGATTACTATGTCAGAACATGAATTTATGAAAAAAATTTAAACATAGAATTAATGAATTGATAGATCAAATCCATGCATCGATGTCGTATGAAACTAATTCAGTATCATAACAAGAAAAAAAACAACGTTAAAGAGAACTCTATCAATTTTGTTAAGTTAATAAATTATGTTTGATTCAATATATAGTGAATTTATGAATACAAATGATGTAATGGAAGTATATTATATACAAAAGAGTTATAGTTTTGAATTTATGATGAGGTGTCATTTAATACACTTATTTAACCTCCTAAATCATGCATTTATGCCCAAAATAGGTACTTAATCGTTCCTTTTCAGGTATTTAGCATTTGGAAGGCATTTGGAGGAAATACACGTGACTTGGGCTCATTTGGAGAAGAAACGGACAAGATTACGAACCAACACCAAGACTCTTTAAGATTTAAAGTCTCAGCGCCTAGAAACGGCGTCACTAGTCATACACGACGCCGTCACACTTCATCTAGTGACGGGGTCACACATTTCTTGACGGCGTCACACATTTCTTGACGGCGTCAGCCCACACCAACTCAACTCGGATCTAGAAGATTCTACTTTATGACGGTGTTACGATTAAAATGCGACGCCGTCACAACGATATTCTTATAACTATAGACCCGAAATTAGGGTTTTAGGTGTGTAACTTTAGTGTAAAAAAGGGGGACGAACCCTAGTTCGTTTGGCTTCTTATTAGGAAGATTTTAGGGTTTCAAAACCCTATTGTACCTCCTTCAATTCATGTTTTAATCAAGTAAGACTATCTTAATTATTCAATATGTCTTGTTGTTTGATTCTTTATTGTTCTTGCTTTATCTTTAACATGCTTGGCTAAACTCCTTATTGTATTCATTTATGATTGTATGAAACCTAGAATGTAGATCTTAGTGGTGTTGCTTCTTGTGATGAATATGCATGTTAGGCTTTAGAAAACCAGCTTTTGTCTGTATCGCTGTTGATATGTCTAGGGAAACATGATTGTGTAGAAAGGATACCATCGGGTAACAGTCTTCATACTACCTTGCCCCTTATATGGTTGATCCACTTTTAATATATTTCAAATGCATTTAATATACTCTTGGGGGCCGGGTAATAGTCTTCATACTACCTTACTTTGTGTTTTGCCTCAACGGAATATTAAATAGACGGCGGGTTCGTGTAATCTGTTCATGACTTAGGAAATAATTACATAGATCATCACAAGTGTGACAAAGCAACAACACTAGGAGAAGCAATCTAGGGAGTAATACATGATTAAATGAATACAATCTTTTTATTATATTGTTATCACCATTAGCGTAGTTTATTATTTAGTTTAATAGCTAAAACCAACCAAACCTCTCAAACATATGATTTTACTGCTTTCTTATAAATATAAAAATACAAAAATAATCTTCTCTCAACCCTAATCCTAGAATTTATTAGACCGTGATCAAAGACTTCCTAACCTATTCCCCTAAAGAATGATAACTACCCCCGAGTCTGCCTTATACTATAATACAACGGTTAGGTACTCTTCCTAGGAGTTGTAAATCTTCTTGTAGAAGTCCCTTATAACACCTATTCAAAACATTCATTATCCAAAGTGGATCATTGCTAAAACAAACATACTTTAATCATTTTCTTGAATCATCCTTTTATTGCTTTCCTTGCAATAGTCAATTTATGAACGTTTTGGTTAATTTGATCCGTGACAATCTTATTAACCTTAGCACCTTAATTACAAACTGTGAAAACTTCAATTCCCGTGGAACGACCTGGACTTACCTAAAGCTATACTATACACGAACGGGTATACTTCCCGAGTGTTGTGTTTTTAGTAAAAATCAGTATTTCTAGTAATTATAAATTTAAAGCTTGGAAAACACACATCAAGTTTTGGCGCCGTTGCCGGGGAATTGTTTAAGTTGTTATAGTTTGTTGCTTATTTCTGGTGCTATTTTGTTTCACAAAAAAAAATTCAAACTCGTCGTACCGTTTTCTGGCAAACGGAAACCAAAAATCATTTTTCTCCAGGAAGTACGCCGCACATCCAATTTGTGCGCCGGTTTTCCTGAAAACCCAGAAAGTACGCCGTACTTTACCCAAGTACGCCGCAGTTTTTGCAAATTTTCACAAACATAATCTTATTTTAAAAAAAAAAACCAAAACCAAATCCCCCAATTACTAATCTTAGTTTCTATAATCATTTGGAATTGTATTTTTAATGTTTATTGCCTTGTGTATTTGTATTATCTATTTCATAATAATATTCAAAAAAAACATAAAATTTCTAGAAAAGCCGGCGCACTTTTCCTAAAGTACGCCGCACTCTATCTATGTGAAAAAAAATATCTATTTATCCTTATTTTCTAATATATATATATATATAATAAAAACTAAAATATATCTAATATATAAAAATAAGAAAATTTTAAAAAATATATAAATATAATTTATTTTTATTTTGATTATTATTCCTATTAGCCTTTATTATATTATATATATATATTTATATATAACTTTTTGCAAAATGCTTGACGTATGATAAATCCCTATATTTTGGAAAAAAACTTGTGTTTCTAATATATAAATTAATATAATTTTATAACAAGGACTTGTAAAATTAAAAATGTTTCGAAAAGAATCGAGACATTCCGATTGAATCTTCAACCCAACATTCTTCCGTTAATGAGTTTGTCATCATAAATATACCTGAAGAGGATGTTGAACCCAAACAAATAATCCTCGACCCCGATGATCAACCTATGTGGGAAAGTGGCTAAGGTCTTTAGCACCGACTCCCTAATTATGCCATTGTTAAACCTCACTGTTGATGACAACTTTGTTATAATAGAACCCACTTGGAAAATGTTTTGGAAAAATAAAATTCAGATGGTTATCTGCGGGCCGATCGCATGACCACATATGTGAATTTTCTCGCAATCTGTAAATTTTTATACGGTGAAAGCAGAGTGAAGCTGTTAGACTTTTGATATTTTCCCTTTTCCTTATGCGAAAAAGCTAAACCTTGGTTTATCGAACTAAATGAAGAGTCTATAACATCATGGGAACAAATGAGAAAAGTTTTTATAAGCAGATTCTTTCCACCTTCGTTATTTAACCGTCTTTTACTCAAAATCAGAAATTTCTCTCAAAACGTATGTGAAAGTCTAACCGAAGCCTGGTTACGACTGAAGAGCATGCTTTGAAAATGTCATGGGCACGGTCTGACCAAAGGAGCTATTGTTTAAAATTTCTATCACGGTCTTGACGACACTCAAGAATCTAAACGTATCTAAAAAATAATAATAAAATGCCGAAGGAATCTTCCTCTACAAAATTCCAAATCAAGCCTTTCAATATCTTAAGGACAAAGTCCTTTTCGAACATGATTATCCCATTAAAAACGAACATCATCGAAAATGTGTTTCCTTCGCCGATGGAAGTAATAATCGATTAATGGAAAATTTTGAAGCTCTTACTATAAAATGGATTCTGAATTCCAAAGCTTAAAAGATGAGATGCATGAGATGCGTAAAAATTATAACAACCACGGTGGTAACCACGCTTCTAAGAACGATGACACACCAATGTGTGAACGTCATGAAGCAAATTACTCCAATCTGAAGGTTATTAAAAACCGAAATTCTCAGAATTCGTATTCTCACCAAACCCATCATAATCCTAATGATCGAGAATCGCTCACAGAATTAAATAATGATGTGAGAAATGACCTCAAAGATTTTAAAAGATGTGTCCGTAGCATGAGAACTGTTCATTGGAAAATTTGCCAAAGACGATGGTAAAATCACCGGTGTTTTACCTAATAAAAAGTCTAAACCCATCAACCAAGAACCTCAATAAAATGATTTCAAAAAATAAATGACTAAATTCTTGGATGATCAAGAGTTTCAATTATTGTTTGTCCAAAAAACAATGGTTATACGATATGATTTTAAAGATGAAGCAAAATGAAAATAATTTCCAAGCTATCTTTAAAAACATGGAAAGGAAAATAGATGAGTGAGAGAAGTCTCAAAACATCTCTCAGAACAATACCAATTAAGACTGAACCACAACTCCTATCATGCTCACATTAAGCAAATGAATGTGTATTCACCGGGAGTGAAAAGTCTGATTATTCTCCGAAAATTCTAAAAGATCCACCACCTCCTATTATCGTTAACAATAAAACTGAAAAAGATAAACCTATTAAAACATCGAAAGGAAACTATCACGTAGTCAAAACAGAAGAATATCCTTTCCGTGAGTACATACCAAAATCTCTTTCCCTATAGTTTAATTGTGGATACATTCACTTTAAATCGTATTCATTAAGTATTCTTAAATCGAGTTAAGTATTGTATAATTTAGTAGTAATAGTAAATAATAATAATAAACCTAAAAAATCTAAAAAATTATTATTAAATAAAAGAATATTGCAGTTTGATAAGTTTGATGTGCATGGGCCCGTGTATTTCTTACTCGATTTCTGCATCCAAAAAGAAATTTATCGAACTTTGTGGGTGTGTTCGCTGGAAACCCTCACGAGACTATAACTCGTCCACTCGGGACACCGAGGGGTTTAAAGGCTTGTTGCATACGCTAAATGCAACTGTGTGCCTACGAAAGTGCACTTTAGTATTTTACGGTTTTTGTAGTTGTGTCTATTTTGCAGATTAAATAAACAGGTAGAGCTTTTGATTGGTGGTTGGAATTTTTACACTTGGAGACTTATATAATTGGAGTATTATATTACATGTGGTAGAATACACATGCTTTGCGCTTTGTTCGCGCCATAATCCTTCATAATTCAGCCAAGCACTTTTGAGCCCCGGAAAGTTTCAATTTTACGCATAATTCTCTACTTAAGTGTGGAGGAGCTCTCGCTCCTCACTAAAAAAAGAACGTAATGGAATCACTCAAGGATAGCTCCAATGTAGCTATATCTCTTTATGCCCCGGAAGTACCGTTTTCCCTTAATTTTCCCTATTTTCTATATTTATCAGTTCTCACATTGAGGGCAATGTTCAACTTAAGTGTGGAGGGGTTAACAAATAGGAAAAACTAATCATGTCCCTCCATGTTTGCCCTGCAAAAATTTTCAAACTTTCAACTGATATTTTCTGGAAAATTTAAAAATTTATATATTGATTTTCCAAAAAAAAAAAAAAGAATGCATATGCTTAGTAAGGTAAATCCAACCGGATTGACATATTAACTAGCACAGAAATCAACCCACTTAAATTGTGAGAAATTTAGCCTTTGATTATATTCGGGTACCCACCTTTGGTACCCAAGATAATTTTTGCCTTTAGCTTATTTGAGTTAGTGTTGTATGCAGTCATATGTGTCTATTCCGTCGTTACAGATATGTACGTATGGTTTTTGTCGCCTTTTATGGAACATTGGTATTGGTATAAAGTTATATGAGTGGGCCGGTAATTTAGTAGCTCCAAAACTTGTGCTTGATCATCATTTACTAGACCGTAGTGAGGTTAATTTATAGACAAAGTCGTATGATAAGAAGTGAAATAAATCCAGTAATCATGTATCTGCAGCACTCGCTTTTAGTGTTGAGATCTCCAAAGTATCCCAAGAGCAAGAAAAATATGCTCGATGAAGGAGAAGTTTTGTGCCAGCCTTAGTTATCACAGTATCTGGAATGAAAAGAATTAAAAAAATAAGAGAAAAAAAATAATAAAGTTCAAAGTATAAGGCAAAGTTCTGGCACATGGAATCAAGTATCTGGTATTCACCCTCATCATTATCACGTTTTGCCTCTTTGAGATTTTTGTCTAGGTGCTCACGCCGCAACGAGCATGTTTATATGTCTAGTACAAGCATATGGTAGCGACCTAGATTATGTCTGTGCAATTGAGTGACTTCAAAAATATAAACCCTATTTGAGTGACTCGTGTGAATTCAAAAACAAACACTTTCCCTATGTAAGGTGCTCTGTTATATGTTTATGCCTAAAAAGTTATAAAACTGGTAAACACTTGTTAATACTGAAATGATATTTTCTCCACGTCACGATAAATGATCTTGTTTTCTCGCTTTAATTGCTTGAGGGCAAGCAATAGCTAATTGTGGAGGGATTTGATAACGCCTAAATTATACATGTTTTTGGCAG
>BQNB010068228.1:0-33911 GCA_026074375.1 Tanacetum coccineum
TTTATATTTTTTCATTTCTTTTTGTTGGTTTTATATTTTTGTATTTTCTTTTTCAAAAATATTTATAAATCAAAATAAAGAGAAAAATCAAAAATATTTACAAGTTGATGTTTAATGGATCAAGCAGATTCGTTTGACAGAACCTTCAGTTCTTCTGGAGTCAACATCTCATACCGAGTCGTCTGACGAGATACTTAAACCTATCTTCGAGTAAGGCTTTAGTAAACAGGTCAACTAACTGGTATTCAGTTCCGACAAAGAATAATTCAGCAATACCCTTTTCAATCTGTTCCTTTATGATGTGATATCTGACATCAATGTGCTTGGTACGGAAATGCTGGACTGGATTGCACGAGATGGCTATGGCTGCCTTTGAGTCATAATACATAGGTATTTTATCAAAGTGAAAGCCATAATCTATGAGCTGAGTTCTCAACTGGTGTAGAAGTTTTAACACACGTAAAAATATATAAAATATAATACTTCAAAGAGCAATTAAGAAAATTCCGTAAGGAAAATTCACTCTCAAAAATATATATAATATCATATATAATACGTATATTTAACCGGGTAAGTATGATCACCCGGGTCGTTTCCCCAACGACTAGTGAAATTGAAACCACGTTTTAACTTGGATTATGATTTGAATAAGCAAATGATATTTTTGATAATCTATATCTACTAAATGAAAGCAACAATTAAAATTGAACAATTAAAAGCAATTAAACAATTAAACTAATACGAGAAACAAATAAAACGCAACAATTAAGCTAGCAAAATAATTTTATTCTTAAAAATGTAAACTAAATTTCTAAACCTAAATTAGGATGAAAGAAAATTTTAAGATAAATAAAAATAGTTTTTAGATTATTTTTTGAATTTTTTTTACTAATTAAAAACTATTTAATTCTAATTAAATCCTAAAAATTAAAAAATAGAAAATAATTGAAATTATATTTTTCCTAAGTAAATTAAGTAAAAAGAAAATTTTAGAAAAAGAAATTACTATTTTTGGCTTTTTAGATTAAAAGATATGATTTTTCTAAAATTTAAACTAATTAAAAACTTTAAAAATTAATAAAACTATTAAAAATATAATCCTACAAATTTTATAAAAATTATACTAGATAAATAAAAAGTGCAGAAATTTTATAAAAATAAAAGCCCTATTTTTTTTTATTTAAACCTTAATTAAACTAATTAAAAGCTAAACCCTAATTACTAATTTAAACTAATTAAAATTAATTAAACTAACTATTTAACTAACTAGGGACTAACTATGCAAATCCCTAAAGGACTAACAGGAAAGCTAACTAACTAACGGAAGGACTAACCTAGAAACTTTAAAATTTCAATTCCTACACTGAGGCTAACCCCCGACTACAAACTAACTCCAAATAAGCCTTAAGAAAAAGTTGAGAACAAAAAGTGCTTAAAATTAAAAACTTATAAAATCAAAGTTGGAGATTAAGCTGGAGTGAGCAAATTTAACAAATGCACAATAAGCTAAAAACTATTAATAAGCTCTAAAAGATCTTATTTATAAGCTGTCCTCAGAAAGTTGGTGTTTGGGCTTATTTTTACTTAAACAGCTATATTAAGTTCAAATTAAGCTCAATTTTAAAAAAGGAAAGGTGTTCTAGATAGCTTATAAGTTGCTTGAGCTAAAAATGAAAAGAAAATAGAGCTAGAAACTCTTTTAAGCTACTGAAAATGATCATAAAACAAGCAAACTCAGAGATTAAGCCAAATAGCACAAAAACCAATTAAGCTCAAAAGCTCAATAAGCCAATTTAGACTTCAAGCTTTTGCAAACTAGAAAAACAACTAATGAGCTATGAAATTAAGCTATTAAAACAGTTATTACCACTAAGAAATCTAAAATTTAATCACAAAACTTTTACCCTACTGTTTTTGGTTTTTCAGGTTTTTTAATGACTTTTAATCTAAATTGTACTATAGTAAACTAATTTGGAAATGAAAATTAAGCCCTAATTTATATTAAGCTATATCTAAACTATATTATACTAGAAATTAAGCTCCTAACTCCTACAAATGCTTGCTTAAAATGAAGCTAGAAGTTCAGCAGTACTAACTGCTTGTTAGTACTGCTGATGCAATTGGCCAAAGCCAAACTAAATTTGCAGGTGTCCTTAATGTTTGGTGCTGCACTAAACACACTCAAATAGAGTGTTAAAACACAGACCAAGCAAGATCCAACCCTTGAAAAGCTTAGATCAAAGTTTCATAAGTAACAAGATAAGACTAAAAGTGCCCTGGTGCTGGCATACTTAAAATAAGCTCAAATTCTTTAAATTTTGAAAACTAAACTACGATAATTGATTATCTATTATCCTATACTGATAACAAGACTATCCTATACAAATTGAATAAGTCATTTTGACTTTTGATGGTCAAAACTCCTTAAACCAAACACCCCTTTAACTCATTGACAGTTTTTAAAAAGCTTTTAAAACTAAGTTCTACTTATCAAAACTTAATTACCAGATGAAAAACAACTTTTAACTAGCTTATTAATCATAAACTAACAACTGAATAAGCAAGTAATCTAAGATTTACACTACTTTCTACTATTTTTGGTTTTTTTATAGCTTTTATGACAGATTATATAGAACTATGATCTAGACTAAGAGAAGCAAAAACAGATTAACTATATTAACTAATAAGCACATAAAAGAGATAAGCAGCACAAATAAGCAACTAATAAGCAATTGAATAAGCAAATAAGCATAGAAAGTAAATGGACAATTATTGAAAGGAAGATCTTAAAGAAATTAAAGAGAAACTTACAAAGCCTCTAGCTAAACAAGAGGAACCAAATATGGCAGCTACAAGCTCTAGCTTATTCATGTGAATAAGCTAGTATAAGTCCTTGGGAGTTCATCCATTGCTAACTCCCCTTCCTTAAGCTTAAATCCAATAAAGTCCAAGGTAAATGTCAGTTAAACTGTTTTAAGGTTTAGATAGGATTATTTCTGAATTGATTAAGCTCTATTTCAGCTTATAGACTGAAAGAGCTTATTGTGAGCTTATTGAGAAAATTTGGCTATTTAAGAGATCTTATGAGTAAAGAGAAAAGAGAGCTTATAACTAAATTAAACTAAATTTCATTAATTAAAACTGAATTACATTCCTTCAAGAGAAATTACAACTGAATTTAAAAATTACATTAAGCTTAAAAAAAACTATATTAGGCTAAAAACTAGAAAAGGAAAAAGATCATGAACCTCCATGTGTGTGTGATGAGGGTGCTATTTATAGCACCATGGTGAAGCTTCTAGGCCTCCTGAATCCATCTCCTAGCCTTTAATCCGGGCCCTTGATTCTTCTAATCATTGCCAAATGATTTTGAGCCGTTTGATCAAATTTGTGTGTTTTTGAGGATCGCCAGCGTGTCATTCCATTGATGTGACATTGTGTTAGTTATGTGAGTGAGTTTAGTGTAAAACCCACGTCCCTTGTGTGCTTCTCCATTGATGACGTGGTTTGATCATGAGAGTGAGCTTAAGTGAGCAATGATTTGACTGAAATAACCCTTCCATCTTGCTTAGGAGCCTTTGAATTGACCAATGAAGCCCTCAATTTCCATTTGCCCCTTGTTTTACCCTGGCTAGTGAATTTGTAGTGACGATGAACAGTAATTAGGTCTTCGCGCCTTTTTACAACTGAAACGGGTAACTTCTTTTTAAACTTTGGCCCTTTGGCAAATTTAGTCGCTCTCTTTTCTTTCTCCCTTTCTAATTATAAAAGGTTTTGGAAATATGCAAGTTTGGTCCCTGGAGTTTATAAAAAGAGAGTTGGGCTATGGTTTTGGGCTTATGGATCCGGGTGAGGCCCAATTAGGCTTAGGGACCATTTATGGACTTTTCTGAAAGTTGAGGGGTAATTTTGAGATACTTTGGGTCTTGTTGACTTTTGTTGACCAAGATTTGACCATTTTGACTGAGGGTTTGACTTTTCCTGGCTTTGCTTCCGGCTTTTGTTCACTCTTCCGTTCTCATGTCCGTGCTTGCTTGTTTTTGATGGTTTTCTTGTGGTTTCTGATATAACCGTACATGCACACACAAAACACAGATACAAGCATATTTTTGCCATTTTTGTCTGTTTTGGGTTTATTTGGGCTATTTTAAGCATAAATGGATATGTGTATTTAACACTTATCAGTGCTAAACTCTTTCGATTAATCGATGCACATATAAAAGGGGTAGCGAATGGTTATGTGTTGGCAAAAATGTGGAAGTACCAAAGGCTGACCGTTTAATTTACTATATTTGAGTTATAAGGTGGTTAAGTTTAGGTATTTATTCCCATGATCAAGCCAGAACCGGAGGGATCTACCCAGGGATATTCCACTAGATAGTGTAGTAGTCCTTAGGTATGAAAAAAGGAGTAAAAGTGAGAATAAAGGAAAATTGCCAACTGAGATAGAGCTAGTACTGGAAAAAACCTAACAAGGTACTAGTTATGAAGTCTCGGTAAGCACCAAAGGGGTTGAAGAATTAAAAAGAAAAGTTAAGATAAAGGGTGAAAAGAAAGAAGCCCTCCTTACACTTAGGTAGAAACCGAGTCAATACATTTGCTGTCAAGAATTACAAAGATGATTGTTGACATTGAAGACTAACACCATGGACCCAGTGATGCAATGTACAACCCTCCCTAGCCACTCAGAATCTCTTAAAAGATTTATGTTTCATTTCCCATAAAGATTACACACATTTCTATCAACTTTCTCACTCCGAGTTAGTTGGTATTCAAAAGGTGGTAGTCTGCTCCAGCCTCCGATCACTAAAACCAAAGTGCACTATTAAGTCTAGAGCCAAAAGAGATCATCCATAAATCTCATTAGGACACTTGTCAAAATTATGCTTGCTATCTCACACAATGTGAATAACGAGATATATATAAAGAGTCCTACCCATTATCCTTGTGATTTTTCCAGAACATCTTAGTGATACTCAAGTAATCACAGTGAAGATGGAAATCTTGCTTGAGCCAACATCAAACAAGCTCATGGTAGGTGGCTTGTGCGATTCTATACGAATCAAGCTTGTGATAACTGGAAAGAAACGATGGTGCAATTCTATATGAATCAAACTTGTTCCAGGAAATGAATTGACGATTGATGATGAATTTTTGAAATGATTAACACTCTCGATGTGTCACAAAAGGGAACGAACCGACAAATGCCCAAGTACTTTATTGCGATGGCGTTTGTATATTAATTATTAACACTAAGGATTTATAACTTGTATCCTTTTTATCTATATTTTTATAGATTTTTTATATATATATTTGATTAATTTAACACATTATTTTTGCAAATAGAAAAATTTCATTTTAGAAAACCAAAGTATACACTTGACAAAAAATAATGTATTTACCTAATGAGTTTTGAACTTTTATCTCGATAAGCCTTTTTCTCTGAATATGTTGATTAGACTTTTAAGAGCAAAACTCTAATTTGTAAAAATTAAAGAGAACACTTATAATTAATCATTTTAAGAACTTCGGGGAAGAAAAACCACAAGTTATTCTTATAAGCCTTTAAGTTTTCCAAATAAATTTTGTTTTGCATCCTAACTCGTAATTAACACTATCATCTCTTATTCTTTGCAATTTAAAATCTCTAATAAAGAAATTTGCAAATACTTAGCCTATATAAAATCCAACTCGGCATATTTAAAATCTACTTGAGATTAGCACAAGTCTTCATTTACTAACAATTTCAAGTCTAGCATGTTTAAAATCTACATGAGACTAGCACAAACTATCATCATTAATTGTTAAGGGAGAAAGCTAGAACTCAACACGTTCGATCGGGTCAAAAATTACTTCTTATTCTCACCAACGAAAAACCTACATTCGTGTCTTAACACTTATTATTATTATTTTTTATTTTTTTTAAAGAGTAAAAACTTAAAAATTTAAATTTTTTTGCTATTTTTGTGGGAAAACGGGTACGTGAGAACAAAACAATAAGCAGGTAACATCAAATTGATAGATTCCCTCCCCAAACTAAAACGAAACATTGTCCTCAATGTTTAAGTCGGGTTTTACGTAAATCTAAGCCGTTTATTAATTATGCAAAGATAGACGTTAATCGATAAGATGAAAGGATATCGGATTTCCCCAAACTAATTTCAAACAAAGGATAGGAAGCTCGAGTGATCCGGGAACACAACACCGAACACGAGATGATTCAAAAATCGTTGGGTACATCCTGCAAAAATCACAAGTACAAACAACAAACACAAAGAACGGAAAAGACTAGCCTCAACACATCACAACACATTATTTAGAAGAAAGAAAATGGATAAGCATGGGGTGAACTCCCACGAAGCGGCTTATTTTTGTTCACCGAGTCGCAAGCTCGACTCGATCCCTGAATTCATTTGTCCTTAAGGAGAGCAACACTTAGAACAATAAACTTCCATTGAAAATGCCACCGGTTGTAGATAAGAAAATGGAAAGGTAATGATGCCGGGGTCAAAAATGGTGTCTTCACTCCCGAAGGAGAGAAATGAAGAAAGAAAGAGAGATGGTGAAAGGTCCTGACCAACGAGTTTTAAGCTTTCCTGAGAATATCTTTAGACGAGAGTTAAAGAGTAAAACTCGATCACCAACATTGAAAATGCAGTTTTTGATCTTTGAGTCGTGAAGCTTCTTCTTTCTCTCCTTATAAATCAAAGAAATTCTCAAAGCTTGATTCACGAAGCATCATTACTTCATTCAGACTGGAGCTTCCGGGGATCACCCGCGCTTTAAGATCGAAGTTAGCATGTTTTCCAAAGCCCACTAGGCTTTATATGCTCTAACTCAATTGGTAAATGGCAAGACTTTCCATAAACAAGCTTGTAAGGCGTACAACCAATTGGTGTCTTAAAAGCAGTACGAAATGCCCACAAAGCTTCATCTAATTTGTCAGACCATGAGGCACGGTTTTCTCCAACCGTCCTTTCTAGAATACGTTTTAAACCTCGATTGGACACCTCCACTTGACCGCGGTCATTTGAGGGTGATAAGCGGTAGCTAGACGATGTGTAACTCCATACTTAAGATATACTATTATAGCAAATTTTATCGTTACAAAAAATAGGTCCCACTATCCGCTTTTTATATCTCAGCTTCAAATCGGGCAAAAAGAGATTTTTAAAAATTTACTATCAAACCCAGCATCATTTGTGGGGAACGCCTTTGCTTCAAAAAACCCAATTTGAAAGATAAACAACAGCTACGAGGATGTATTTGTTTTCCTTTGAAGACGTGAATGGTCCCAATACAATCTATACCCCATACATCGAAAAATTTCACAAACTTGGATACGTTTTGAGGCATCCTCATCTCATTGTGAAATTTTGCCTTGTCTTTGACAGAAGCATAAGGTTTTGATCATCAAGAGGGCAACCGCGATTATTTAGGCCCAAAAGAAAAACCCAGCAACAAATACTATTCGGGCGTGAGATAGGCACTATTGATGCTCCACGTTTGGTTCCTTTCATGGCAAGCTTTGAGGATCTCAAAGCTACTTGCCCATATTCACAACACCGTCGAATGATTATCCGCACAAGTAAACGAATAAAGATAGGGATCAACCCAGAAATAATGTTTAAACGTCCTTAAAAAACTTCCTCCTTTTGTTTAGTTGACATTCTTTTGATGATAAATTCCCCGCATGGTAATTTGCATAGTCCCGCAAACCATGGGGTATTTTCACTAGAAATAACTCCAAGAGTTTCTAAAGGAAAATGTTCATTTATGTCTTTGTTTTCTAACACATCCTTATGAGGAATTCTCAAGTCTAGATAAATTGGGTACCTCCGCAAGGTCTCACTTCCTTTTTTATCACGATGGGTGATATCAAAATCTTGAAGGAGAAGAACCCACCGTAGCAACCTCTGTCTTAGCGTCTGTTTTGTTCATTAAGGTACATTAACAAAGCCGATGTGATCCGTATAACACTATGCTTTTGGATAAACAAGATATGGCCGAAACCTTTTCAAACAAGGCATACACAACGGCAAGCTGGCATTTTCCTTTTCCGTGGTAGTGTAATGAACTTGAGCTTCATCCTAGTCTTGCTACATAATTTATAGGCTGGAAATGCTTCATCTTTCGTTGTCAAGAACTCGATGCACCAATCGCGAATCACTTGCATCACTCATGAGTCGAAGGTAATTTCCAATCCAGGACAACTAAGATAGGATCTTCGGTAATCTTCTATTAAAGAGTCTGAAAAGCATCAATACATTCTTTAGAAAACACAAACGGTGTTTACTTTTCAAGAAGGTGGGTCATTGGTCTAGCAATTTTAGAAAAGTCTTGGATAAATCGGCTGTAAAAACCTGCATGTCCTAAGAAACTCCCACACCTTATAACTTAGTCGGTGAGTGGAGCATAGCGATAACATCGACTTTAGCAAACGATCGTCCCAATTCCCGCCTTTGAAAATTTTATGCCCCTAACACAATTCCTTCTTTACACATAAAGTGGCACTAACACTCTCGCCAATTAAGAACTTAAATCGTGTCTTCACACCGTCTTAGCATCTTTTCTAAATTGTAGATGCACAATCCAAACTATCGCCCAAAACCGAGAAATCATCCATAAACACTCCATGGTCATTTTCGATCATATCATGGAATATTGCCTATTTCCCCCAAATTAAAACACCGTTGAAAAGTACCCGGTAGCATTACACAACCAAAGGCATGCGTCGGTACGCGAAAGTTCCATACGAGGGCATGTAAAGTCTTTTCTCCTGGTCTTGGGGATCAATTGGTATTGTAAGTAATCCTGAAAATCCGTCTAGAAAACAATAGAACTCATGTTCCCAGCTAATCTTTAATCAATCTGATCCATAAACGGTAATGGAAAAAATGATATTTTCAAGTCGCATCATTTAATTTCCTATAAGACGACACAATCCTCCCATCCGGTAACAACGTGTCAAAATTAATTCATTTTCTTCATTAGCAACGACGGTTATTCCACCTTTCTTGGGAACATAATGCACTGGACTAACCCATGGGCTGTCAGATATCGGGTAAATCATTCCGGCATCAAGAAGTTTTAGGGCCTCTTTTTTAATTACCTCATGAATTTTTGGGTTAACCCGTCTTTGACTTTGAACAGTAGGTTTGTAATCATCTTCCATCAAGATTTTGTGGGTACAAAAACGAGGGTCGATACCCTTGAATGCTGATGATTCAAAGCAATGGCCCTTTTTGAGATATGAGTCACTTTTAAAAAGCATCATATTTCATCATTTTTTAAAAACCTTTTTGCGGGCAATAATAACTGGTAACTTATCTGTTTTCTATTAGTTATTTTACCCCTCCAAGAAAGCATATTCTAAGTGAGACGGCAAATCTTTTAACTCTAATTCTTCTGGAGCCTTCAATTAAAGATATTTGCCTTCGTCACTTCACATTGTTTTACAGTCCATCGAAGGAAGTTGAAACTGGTCATTATTTAAACTATTTATTCAATCAAACAAAAAACTTTCCTCTGGATTACAAATGGCATGATCAATTTTCCGTTGAAATCGAATCATCCTAAAGATAAGCGTCAATTTCCTTCCAAAATGAATTGTGAAGAAAATGGCTCAGATGTTTGTTTAGGGTATTTCCACCCAAAGATTGAACAACCTAGCAATCCCGAGCATAACTCCTCACAAATTGCATCAATGATGTCAATTCGGTTTTACCCCGACTGTTCATTTGTAAGGAGTATCTATCTCGTGGTTTGATCTAGATTAAAAGTGACGGCTTCGTTATCAACCCGAAGGGTTATTTCTTCTCCATAAACATCTATTAAAGCACGACCGGTCCTTAGAAAGGATCTCCCAAGTATGAGAGGTACTCGAGGATCAGCTTCAAAATCGACAACAGCAAAGTCGGTAGGAAAATGAAATTTTCCAACTTTGACAAAAACCATCCTTCGCGAGTCCATTAGGATAATATAATATGATCGGTCCGCTAACTCTAAAGTCATCCAGTTGGATGTATTTCAGGTAGAGAAAGCTTTTTCCAGATGATAAAAGAGGCATACATTTATGCTCGCAACCAAGATTGGCCCAAGGCGAGCATACCTCTAATCCTAGGAAATTACTGAATAAGAAACTTGCCGGGATCTCCAAGCTTTCGGAAGCTTTTGAGAAGCACTCGCCGAGCAAGTTCACGTCAATGGAATCTTAGGCTAACATCAAGAGCATACATTTCCTTATTCATGGAGCAAACTCTTAATCGAAGGAGCAAATCTTGCATCAAAGTAAGGCATCCGCGAAACTAATGTCGAAGCGCAATCTTGAAAGATTTGTAAGATCGCTCATATTTGATTCAAAAGCAGTGTCTCTGTGGACTTTGATACATCACTATCGTGATGGGTATGGGATATTTGGCTTAGGTAAACTTTTCGGAATATCGGATTCCAGAATGGGAAAGGTTTTAGGTAAAGTCATCGGAACATCGGGTTCCGGAATAGAAATGGGAATAACCAGAGGTGGGATTTGAGCAGTACTTCCTTGGTAATTTGTTTGCTCTTTATCCGTTGTTTCCTCGGTTTCTTGTTCCACTACCCTTATATTAGGGAGAAAGATTAGTTAGGAAAACGAGGGTCTCTCATAGCAACACCACTTCGAGTAGTGATTGCTTTCATCTCACCCTTCGGGTTTGGAATGGTGTTACTCGGAAGAGTAAACCGAAGTTGAAGCTTGGTTTTGAAATAATCCGCAAATCATGTTTTGCAAATTATTTTGAAAATTGGTTTGTTTGATTCATCATGCCGGCTTTTTTAGATTTTTCGTATCTGAATTTCAATCTTAAGGTCTCCTTTCAATGAATTTGATTTGACTTTGGCATGTTCCATTAAACATATGTTCATTATCCTCTTGTAACTTGAAAAATCATTTGAAATCTCTTGTTGAACTTGATTATTAGGCACTTGAAAAGGTTGATTTTGAAATCCTTGATTTTGAAAATTTGGAGCATGATTATTTTGATTTTGAAAACCTTGATTTCCATGAAAATTATTCCCCCGATTAAAGTTATTCCCTTGAACATGATTCTGATTAAACCTATTTTGACCATTGTTTTGTACCGGAGCAAAACCTGGTGGTGCCAATAGATTACTAACACGGTTACGGAGGGTTAACAGTATACCAAGAATTAGCACACACACAAGTAACACAATGAATCCTCAACCCCGCTTTAGAACCGTAGCGGGATTGACAACTATTTTAGAAACAATCTCGACCTAAGGTGTGAAAGTAGATCCGTCAAGCGTATCAATACTCTCATCCGTTTTACAAGAAGTAGCATTAATCCTATAAGCATTTGGTTTATGTCGTGAATAATACATTTGAATTGTCTCCTCAAATAAATAAAGCCTCTCTAGTCTTTTACTTTAAAAGAATTCCACCGCAGCTGCATTTAAGGAGTCTTGTTCATTGTCAGTTTAACCATTGTAAAGGAATCAACTTGAGTTAACGCTCCGTAAATCCGAGATGGGGACATGCTCTAAGCAACTCCATAAACAATCGTTCCCAAGCTTCAACATAAAAGTTTCCTACGAATTTTTGTGTAAACGAGAAATTTCATTCTTTAAGTGAGCGTTTTTTAAGGAGGAAAAATTGGTTAACGAACTTTGTAACGAGATCCTCCATAGAGTCAAATTGAATTTGGTGGTTCTTTCTCGTACCGAAGTTTAGAAAGCGGCTCCCTCGAGCGAATAAGGAAACATCATAAGCTTAATCACATCGTTAGGCCATCCCAAATCGTAAGGTCGAAGTAATCCTTTTGAAACAATTAATATGAGCATGATATTATCGTGTTTACCCGACCGTAAAATGGGTATAGCTTGACCAACTGAAGCAAATTTCGTCTTACTCTCAAAATGATCGGCATTGATATCTGGTAAAAACAATAGCTTCCCGTACACATTTACCGAGGGGGCAACGGAGTAGCTCCTCCATGACGTTCTGCCATAGGTGCAACACTAGTTCGCTCTCGGGTTCTACTATGTTAGAGATGGGGGGAAAAACTTGCTTCTTTCACTCTTGGTGCATAGTGACGTTATGAGATTATAGGATAATTTAGAACTTCCAGGTGCGCATCACTATTGAAAAAAAATAAAAAAATAATAATGAAAAAATATTTTTGATTTTCTTCTACGGTTTTATTCACAAACTAATTTAACGGACAACAGAAAGACAAACTTGAACCAAATAAACCACAACTTACTTCTCGTAGCTCTTAAAAATTTACATTTTAAGGTGAGTCTTACTTCGTAATAGAGACACTAATGTGGTAAGTTTTTAAATCTAAATTCGAGTTGGGGAACTTATTATGAGAAAACCATAGTTTCAATTTGAAGTATTATTTGTTGGTGTTCTTTTACAACATTTTAACTTTTTTTTAAATTGAAAGAGAAAATAATTTTGTTTTTTTGTTTTTAATCTTCTATTTATACTAAAAAGAAAAGAAATAAAATTTTTTTTTTACTTTTATTATATATATAAATATAGAATTTTTTATTTTAAGTTTTCTTAAAAACTACCTTTCTGAAAACGAAAGTTACTCCAAAAACACTATCAAACAAACTTCAACGAAGAATCATAAACAACAAATCCCCACGCAGCGACGCCAAAACATTTGAAATACGCGTAAAATATATAATATAGATACTATGAAAAATTACCAGTTAACCGCTTGAGGACAAAGGTGAAAAGGAAAATTTTCACAAATATATATAATATAATATAAAAAACTTAAATTAACTACCGGAAGTTATGGATTCCGGGTCGTTTCCCCAATGATTGTGAATTAAACCTACTATTGTAGTATCGGACAATGATTTGAATAGTAACAAGGATTGATTTGATTATCTATATCTACCAATTAAAAAAAACAATTAAGTACTAGCAATTAAAAGCTATTAAACACTAAGCAATTAACGGGAGCAAATAAAACGCGACAATTAAGCAAATTAAGCAAATTTAACTCTTAAAAATGCAAACTAAATTTCTAAACCTAAAATAAGACAAAAGAAAATTTTAGAAAAAAGAATTATAATTTTTTATTTTTTTTTATTTTTGAATTTTTTTATGAATTAAAAACTAATTAAATCTATTTAAATCCTAGAAAATAGCAAATTAATTTCTAAAAATTCTAAAAAATGATTTTTACACACTTAAAGAGTCCTTAAATAACACTAAAAGCCATGAAATTGTTTTTAAACTATTTTTAAAAATTAAAAATAAAAGCTCAAAATAAAATTAAAATCTAAAAAAAGTTTGAAAAAGATGATTCTGAATGTAAACAACAAAGAATTAATCAAAATGCTAAAAACTATTTTTTTTTGTATTTTTAAAAGTTATTCTTCTATTTTTATGATTTTTCAAACTTAAACACTAAGAAAAATGATTAAAAATAATATACTTAATAGAAAAATATGAAAAATTCAGGGAAAATCCTAAATGCTAACAGGGACTTAAGAAAAATAAGAACTATGAAGAAGCTAAACAAATAAGCCCTAAATTAAGCCTAATAAGTTACGGCTTATTAAACTAAAAAGAAAAATAAAACAAGGTTATCTATTAAATGGTGCAAGGTATGAGTGGATGAGCTAATGTAGCACACTTGGTTAACACGTTGTCTGCAAGGCAAGAGGTCACCTTGTTTCAAAACTTGGCAACCAAACCCTATATATATGCAATTTTAATATTTTTATCCCTTTTAACAAAATCGTAAATATACAAACATTATTAAAAACCTCAGATTTTAAACACTGTAAAAAACTACAATTTTGTCCTGAAAATGACAAATAGCTCTGGAAACAGCTATTAATAAGCTACCCATAAAGTGAGCTTTTAGCTCACTTATGCTTGTTAAACACTAAATCACTTGCACAAAGTCATATATAACACGATTGTTAAACCAAAAGTTGTCCTAGACAGCTTAAGATGCCTACAAGCTAATTCTAATAAGCTAATTAAACAAGAAACACTAAATGCTAACTAAAATATAAGATCAAAGCTGCAAACTCAAGAATCAACTCAAAAAGCTCAAAATTAAGCTAAGCTAAAAAGCTCAATAAGCCAAGACAGAGGCTGAGCTTATGAGAACTAATTAACCTAACTATAAGCTATAAATTCAAATAAGAAAATCAGATACTACAACTTAAAATTCTAAAATTAAAAGGCTAAATTCTATTACTACTGTTTTTGGTATTTATGAGATTTTTATGACTTTTTAAGCTAATTTTAACTAAGTAATTAAGCTAGAAAATAAAAAGCAAGCCCTAAACTGTAGGATCGTTTAATTCATAACACGGGTGATGATTCTTGTGATTGGGCTAGTTTCTAGAGAGAGAAACACATAGAGAGATTTTCTAGAGAGAGAAAGTGTATGTGTTAAAGTGAAAATGATTATTGACTAGCTTACCTCTTCCAAAGTTGGAAGAGGCTTATAATATTTTTTTTTACCAAATAACGTGTAATTATACCCGCTTAACCGGAAAGACCATACGATTAACTATGTAAACAACGAACTATTATATAACAATAAATAACGGTGTGAACAAGTCTTTTACACATATCAAACAATCTCCCCCTAAGGAGTCACACCTAGAAAACACTAGACTTAAATCTCTTTACAGCTTGCAGTCTTTGATTCATCATGGTTACATCTAGTACTTATGTTTGTAGTAGTGATCGTTAGATAACACCTGAGATTGATCCAGCACTTGACTTTGTTTTGATTTTGATCATGAGCTTTCTTGAGACACATCAGCCAAACATATCTCTCATCAACAGTAAATTATTGCCATCTGTGCCTTGTGAAGAAGAAAAGAAATAAGAGTTTGCTGAAGCTATGACACACCTTATTATGAGAATCTTTTATAACTTCATAACAAATGTAGGGGCCGTGTCTGTGCAATCCCCGTATTAACTTGACATTACTTGGAACTGGTATCTCCATCTCCATCTCCATCTTTAATGATCTTGTCCATGAACATTTAGCAATAAAGAAAAATTATTTGAAAAAATTATCTAAGTGTTTAATTATGAAAATAATTTTGTAACACGTTTGATATTTTTGAATTGGTTGTCAAATGTTCAATAACCGTCAATTTCATATGCTGTAACAATTGGAATTCACATAGAATCGCACCATCGTTCTTTCCTGTTAGACACAAGTTTGATTCTAGTATAAATCGCATACAATTCACCTCCTAGAGCTTGTTTGATGTCGGTCTCTATCAGGATTTCCATCTTCAAGGAATAACCTTCGTACACGTCGGATGTTTGCTTGCAATATCACAAGGATATGCGTAGGACTCTTAAGATAACCTTGTTTCCATAGTGGGTGAAAGAAAGCTAAATGGAAAAGTGGTCCCATAACTCGATTAATAGAAGATCTCTTACTCTTGCTCTAGACTTCGAAAGAGCGCTTTGATCTTAGTGATCGGAGTCAGGAGCAGACTGCCACCATTTTCAATACCGAACATACTCGGAGTGAGTGATACAGTAGATTGTGCATGGTAGTCCCTCCGTGACAAAATGAGACAAAGTTACTTTCAAGAGAAACTCGACTGGCTTGGGAAGGGTTGTGTATTGCATCACTGGGTCCCATGATGTCGTCATCAATGTCACAATCAACTTTGATTCTGACAGCACATGTTTTACACCGGTATCTCTTCTTCTGCCTAAATGTAATAGAGGGCATTTTCTTTACACCCTTTATCTGTACAATTCTTTTCATTCCTCAAGCCCCTTTAGTGCTTACCACCGAGACTTCATGACTAGCACCTTTGTTGGGTATATTCCAGTACTAGCTCCATCTAGTGTCGCACTATTCCCTTGTTCTCTACCATTACACCTTTTAATCATAACTAAGATTTAATGTACTAACTATTGGATTATCCCTGGGTAGATCCCTCCGGTATTCTGACATTGAACAAAGAACGAGTACCTAACCATACCATCCTTATAACTCGATAAAGTAAATACATGGCAGTCTTTTGGTACAGTTCACCTTGCCATAAAATCACTGTTGAAAAACTCAATCATGTACTTTATGATAAAACTATCAAAGTGTTAGAGTACCCTATAATTTTGCATTTTCAGAAAAGCTCTCCCCTCAGACATGTTGCATCGGTATATATTTCTGAAAATGTTTAGCACAATGGGTGGGTGAGATACACCTTAGAAACCATAGATGTATGATCAATTTAGTATACAAGCTGTGTATGGAACATATTCATGCTCTACCCCCTCAATCGATGAGGGTATTTTTTAGTGTCAACAAAGATAATAATGAAAGATTTTTTCGTAAACTCAAAAACCTCCGGGTTTTATATTTAAGATTAATGAAAAACCTCATACCAGAACCGATACTCTGACACATAACATCAAATTCCATACACTTAAGTGAATGTACAATAATTATGTATGCATTACCGATGATATTGATCTTAAACATTCTCACTATTCTCTTGAATTAGTTAGTAGCCAATAACTCAGAGTCTTCCTCCACTAGATGATTCATTCGAGATTTCTGAACTTTAACATTCCTATCTCCAAATATCTCAAAACGATGACCTGTAGGTTTTAGTAGTGGAGGTGGTGGTGGTGGAATGTTGATGTTGTATCAGTTGTCTCTGTTTACGCGTATAGATTAACATCAGCTATGCAGAGAAGCTCCTGAAGATTTAGGTTCCTTACTTCATTTGTCTCTCCAAGACCCGGTTACACATTCCAATCGCACAACACAGACATTAAATTTGAACAAAAAACACTCTCCCCTCAACGATGACCGGCCGTTTCTTATTGAAAGAGCAGTAGTCATTGATTATGGTGACAAATTGGTCCAATTGATTTTCAAACAACACTTTTACTACCATGGTTAACACAAATAATTTTGAATAATCAATTAAGAAAAAATACTTGGTTTTCAAACAGGAAGACTTCTCTTCCGAATTAAGAAAAATGCATTGAAACGTACATTAATCCCAAATTGCATGGATATAAAGTAATCCATGCCCGAGTAAAGTTAATTACCCGTTGTTAGGAACAGTTGTCTTTCAGACGACAAACTTTCCTTCAAATGAGAACCGGGTTGCAATTTGAAGTTAATAATTGCAAACCATTTTGTAATGCCAAAAGACTAAATATTACCAAGTCGTATTTATTATGAACTTATTTACAAAGGATACAATAGGACACTTCATTACACATCCTTCAATCTCCTTCTTGAAGGCGGGCGTGGTACTAGTTCCCATACTTTAAGTCGATCAAATTCGTGAATTTCGTCTTGCATAGCTTTAAACCAGCTATCTTCATTCACGGCCATTTTGAAGTTCTTTGGTTTGACTTTTGACAGTACGGTATGGTAACAGCACCACAAAGGCATCGGAACTACTCTTTTCTGGTGGATACCGACGAGAATGATATACCAACGATAATTTATCAGAGGTGATCCTATAGTTCCTATTTTCTGTAGATGATCCTGTGGTGTGATTCACGTTGTTGGTTTCAGCTTATACTGAACATCCCCAGATGTTTACTTTACTGTGCGACTAGGATTCTCCTGCAACAGGGTTAACTGAGGGATGAAGGTTAGCTTGAGTAATTGAGGTATCTTCGATAGTTGGTCCGCTGCAACAACCTTGAGGAAAGACAATAGAGGATGCCCTAGTGAAATGATATGAATGACTTTAGAAGGTGCATCTTGAGCAACAATTGAGAAACAGATGTATTTGTAGAAACAATTGGAGCGTTTAACTATAACATAGCCGTAGTGTACTGTTTCAGTTCACTATCTGTAGATTGATCAATGTATTCATCGAACATCGGTTGAATAAAATCTCCAGATCCTTATCATTTGGTGAATGTAATGGTATTATTCAAGGGACAAGGGCGATGATGCGAGCCCTGAATTTGAGGGGGAAGTTGTCCAGGGGGTCATCATGATAGGCTCGGGTCCTAAACTGATGCGTACAAAGAGCATACATTGCCTCTAAAATCGAGTTATTGAACAGCCTGAGTCCAGAACCAACGATGATCTATACAACCTGCATTTTGAAAACATCGAATTTGTGAGGGTTTTAAGAATATTGGATCCCCAAATAGTGTTGTGTCCTATCGGTTTAGCTGACATAGTTTTACATGTCACGAAGTCTAGTTTAAAGGGCACAGTTCTCCGAAGGCAAATTTCTTTCCTGTGGGTCTCCATTGATAACCACAATTAAGTTTTCCTTAGGTTGAATTTTTCTTTTCCTGTGGGTCTCCAAAGATAACCAAATATCAAATAGTTTGCCGTTGCTTTTCCAAAACTTCTTGGTCTTGTTTCAAACTGTATATCAGACAGTTTTGCCTGTTGGTTGCCAAATCTCTTGGTACTTGTTCAAGACTGTTATCAGACAGTTTTCCTTTTTGGATTCTTCCAAATCTGCATGCCCTTTATTCAAGACAATTTTTAACAGTGGTGGGTAGCATTCACAGAGCACAAAATATTAACAACACACATTACATGAATTTGCAGAATTCAATAACATTGTTACAACACTTTATTTACACACAGATACAGAATTCGAATTAATTACAAATGCTTAGAGCTAATGCAATAATCAACTCGAATTACTTTTTGTCCAAACAGACTTATATTGTTCATAGGATGGTTCTTCTCTTTTTCTTGTTATGCACGATACTAAAAACTCTTGCTGGCAGGATCCTTATTGTGCTTCGTATTGGCCTTCTAGGTAGCTTTGATCCGCTTGCACGAGTGGAACTGCTTACTCCTGTAGAAGGAATCACCTGGACATTAGACGGTTGAACTTTCTGGTGCACTCTATGTTTCTGTGTGTTATTAGTAGATGTACTGCATGTATCAGTAAAAGTAACTTGCTTTTTCCTAGTTAAAGGGATAGAATGAGCCTTACTATCTCTTTCGGTGAATTCTTTATGGCAAGTGCCAAAACATATTCTACCAATTTCTGAGAAAGCTTAGTGTAGTGACAAGCATAGTTAAGTACATTATCCAGTGGTATTAAACCACACGAGTTTCCTCTACAAATCACCCTAACTTTTTCTACAAAACACTCTCCTTAAGATGGTTTGATATAGGTTAAATGAGCATTCCTATTGTTCTTAAGGCGAGGAGGGATTGGTTCTACATCTATGACATAAATACCAAGAGCAAGAACTTTTCTTTTGACAGAACTGCTAGCGACAACTTTCAAATTGCCTTCTAATTGAGCCTTTAGATCCTCAATCTGTGTTAACAAGGAAGATGTCTTTTCATTAGTGGAAGCACGCGTGATCTGAATATTACTCAAACCATATCCTATGTAATAGCTGCTTCATCTCTTCTAGTTTCTAGCTCAAACGCATCATTTTGTTCAATAAAGACAGTGACATCGTTAGCATTATAAGGCTCACAATTATCATCTGTCCATATCACATTCTAGAACTAAGAATTTCAAGTCTCAATCATGTTGTCCTTTTACTGAATCCTGATGTTCCAGATACTTGATCATAAAGAATGATTTAAAATCAGGATCTTCCAGTGAAGCTTGTGATTTTTTAATTATCAAAACTCTTGAAGAAGTTGATACTTTAATTGTCAAATTTAGGAATTCTTTAAGTTTTAAATATGTTTTGACTCATTATTGAACTTTAGAACATCTCAGCTTTAAGCTCTATACAACTGTGATTTTTTCTAACATCAAACAACAGTTGATGTCGACAAACAAATTAGCATCAGATCTCATTTTCAATGATAAGGTTTTTTCTTTACAATTTCAGCACTGCATGTCCACACAAACTGATACCACCTCTCTGACCTTTGATCAAAAATTTCTTCCATAACTTAACATCTTTAAAGAGGGCCTTATTGAACTCCTGCAAAGTGTTCTTTAAGATTTTTGAAAAAATTATGGGAATTAACTTCAGTGAGGTAACATCTTTTTGTTTGTTCAAAACCTCTTTCCCCTTCTGTAACACCTGTTGGGGTGATTCTCTTTTTGCAAGTTTTGTCAAATTCCATAAAAAGTTGTGTGAGTACATAAAGATTAATCTTCACTTGACTTTTAGTTGGAAGAACTCTTGGGACAAGCTTGACAGGAGTATTAGGTGGATACACTGTCAATGCTGAAAGTGGTTTTTATTGGAACTGAGGTCTCGACCTTTTTCTAGTCCATTATTATCTATGGGACCAAAAATATCTGTTCAGGGGTCATATTTCGTTGTGGCGGCTAAGGTTTGGCAAGAAGGATCTCTTCGAGTAATCTGGGGGGGTGGGCAAATCCTACTTTATTTTCACACATTAGCGGCATTGCATTTTCTCCATCATTCTTTTCCTAGTTATCTCAGACCATATCACGAGTGCCCCTGAGTCATGCACCACAAGGACGTGCATTATTGGACAAGACTAATACATGACCAAATAGAGGGCTGGTTGAACTATGCTTATTACACGGGTGAGACATAAGGGATTTTTTAGCCTAATCGCTACGTTGTTCTTTTTCATCATAAAAACGATTTTGGGTTAACATATCATGTGAACCTGTTATTTGTACAATTGATCTTTTTGTAATATATCTATCTTCAACCTTTTCCTTTAGCCCTTTTTTAATGTCCTAAAAACTCTTCAAGTAAAAAAATAAAAAAAAATTTGTCTCTTTTGTTTAAAATCCATTTTTTCAAAATGATCGCTTCTTCCCTCACTATCTTATGATGTTAAATAGGTAAACGAAGTTGCAATTGTCAGAAGTGAAGTTCCGATTTTAAAGAAGCTATCTTTCGAATTCGGTTTAGAGATAAATATTCTCATTTGTTCATCAATCTTTCGTTCTCTATCAGATTAATTCAACTTAGCCCGTCATGTTTTTTTTTTTTTGATCATACACACCCGACCAGTTCCTATATCTCCTCAAGTTCAGGACTCAATGTTCATTCATTAACTACCATGTCTGGCTTATTTGCTAATCTACTTTGTACACCCTGTTCATGCATTTCATCGAGAATTGACATCAATGCATCATTTCGTACAGAAGATACATTACTTTGTACAACATGTTCTTCGTTGTCTTCCACATACTGATCATACGGAATAATATTACTATCACTCGTATAGTCAGCATCAGAGTCAACAACGTAGTTGTGTTGTACATCGCTTTGCATCTCGTGTACTTCATGATACTCATCCATATGATTTACAAAGGTATCATGATCTTGTACCTCAAACGGAGTATTCGAGTCATATGATGGCCCGGCTTCATCGTAGATTGGATCTTCAGATGTGAGATTTGCCATGAACATGGTCTGTGTAGTGGGACCCTCATCAACATCAGAGTCGAATGCATCACATTCATCAGCTTCAAAGACATGGTCCACATTGAGTGCCAAATCATTCTCGGGTGAATTATCCACATCCTCATCAAAGTTGGTAACCTGTTCTCCTGCAAGAAACAACGACTGTTCTTCATCCAGTACTGCACCATTCTCCTGGGCTTGCATTAGTAGCATCTTGTCCTTGAAGTAGTCTGAATCTTGAAGTCGCTTTGGCCTTGGACATTCTCGTGCTATGTGCCCTAGTCCGTTACAGTTGTAGCACTTAATGGGTTTGGCTTGACCAGGATTAATAATGCCTCCTCTGTTCTGACCTCCTACATTCCCAACTACAACATTTCCTCTTGCATTGTTTCTCTGAAATGGTTTTCCTTGATTGTTCGCATTGTATCTTCCACGGACATCTTGAACCACAACTCTACCGTCTTGAACCGTAGCTTTATTCCTTGCATTAGACGACGTTCTAAGTTGATTGTTTGTTTGAGGAAGATGTGATTTGTACGATTGAGTGAGGAGGGCAAGTGAGTTGGATAAACTTTCAATCAAGTTTTCTGTTGAAGAACTTCATGAGTCTAGTTGAAAGTTGTCAGCAGGAGATGGTTCATTTGAGGATTGAGGAGACTTGGATGATTGTGTTGGATACTGCTGAACTGAGGCATTTGACACTAGTGCCAAAGGATCATTAGTTGGTTGAAGGAACCTTTCCATCATTGTTCTGTTCTCATTAGCATGTACCTCATGTTGCTTCAAATAGGCATAAAGCTGATCAAAATTAGACTCCTTCAAACCTCTATTAAGTTTGACTTCAGTTATGAATCTACTCCACTCAGGTAACATGTTGTTCACAAACTTAGAGTTAAGCTGCATCCTGGGCATGGTCATCTTGATGTTTCTCATGTCATTAATGAGCTTCGTAAACCTAACATAGTATCCTTGAATGGTTTCTCCTTTGATTTGACGGAAGTGTTCAAATTCATCGTATAATTGAGATTCCCTGTCATCCTTTGTTAACTCAGAACCTTCCAGTATCATCTTCACGTTTTCCCAAATGTCTTTGGCGTCAGTATAGTGGTTGATGAGAGAGTAGATGTCCTTTGGTATACCTTGAAGTAGGATATTGGTTGCACGAATGTCAGCTTTATACCTTTCCTTTTCTTCAGCTGAAAGGTCGTTAAGGACTCTAGCACGTACTGGACCTTGTTGAACTGCACCCTCAGTTCCTCCATCAATAACATCTGAGACCATTCCCATATGAAATGGTCCTTCATTAATGGACTTCATTATATTCTCTCCATTATCCTTTCCTAGACAGTACAGACGTATACGTTGTTGCCAAGATTCAAAGTCTGTTCTATCAAGCATTGGTGGGCGTGTATCAGAACCGGCACACTGGATGTCTTCTGACATACTAGACATCTTGTTTTATTATGATATGATATGTTTTGATCGATCAATGATTAGTGAATGTACGTTAAAAGTGGTGAGGTTAACGTGTTTGTTTCTTGTTTTAGTGATATTAAGTCCCAAGTTTGAAATATTCCAAATGTCTAAGACTGTAGCTCAACTCGCCGCCAGAGGCTATCAAACCGCTGCAAAGAATTAAGGCAACCCGCTGGAGGAAATTGAGGCAACTCGCCGAACACAACTCGCTGCCAAGAAACCCGCCGCGAAGAAATAATACAACCCGCCGTCTATATTTTAATCAAACCGCCGCTGAGTTTTCAACCCGCCAGAGTTTCCTTTAGATATTTGCTATTAAAATATTCAAACCGCTGTCAACCTGTTCAAACCGCTGCCTGTGCAACTCGCTGCTTAGTATATAGCAACTCACCTCTTGAGCAACTCGCCGCGATGTTAAGCAACTCGCCGTGTGTCAGACAGTTGGTCACCTACTAAATAAAATATTATATTTAAGTAAATCGCCGTGAAGAAATTCTGGCAAACCTCCACGAAGAACAACGACTTTTATCACACAAAATCACTTATAAATCACCCTTTTGAAAGATTTTGCTTGATTTCTTTTACACAACACAGTACCACAAGGCAATAGCAACTAGAAACACCCAAACTTTAACATTACAAACATCAAAATTCGAAGAACTTAAAAAAAACGAGCTAGGAGCCTTCAATGGTACACTTTTCGATCTAAAACAAGCAAGAAATCGCACATACATACGATCTAATCATCCCATAAGCTCTGATACCAATTGTGGTATATCATATATCCTAACACGGGGTCGATTCTTGGACTTGGCTAGTTTCTAGAGAGAGAAACACATGAGAGAGATTTTCTAGTGAGAGAAAATGTGTTTTATAAGAAAAGAAAATGAATAACTAGCTTACCTCTTCCAAAGTTAGAAGAGGCTTATATAGTTCTTACAATATACCGGGTATTAGTACCCGACTTAATACCGAAAGTCATACTATTCACTATTAAACTATGAGCTATAATAACCAGTAAAATACACGGGGTGACCGAGTCTTTTTCTAATATCTAACACGTTGGTAGTAAAAATACATAAGTTTTGACTACTTCATACATTCCCATTTGCAATGTGCAAATTTCTACCCAATGGTACCAAAGATAGAAAATTGACACAAGACTCGGGAAATACATACTTTACACTTTAAGCAACTAGAAACTGATATATGGACATAATCTAACAGGGTAGGCTGAGGTGTAAAGGTGTAATAAAACAGATAGTTGGTGTAGTTCCTAAAGGATTGGCTCTACGAGTTGTTTTAGGGGTATCTTACTCTTAAAATGAGAGTAAACAAAGGGTTTATACGGGGGTTAACTAACCAGTGTAGTTAGTTAATAAATAACATGTAAAGGCTTTTTTTTGGTGTAATCCTAAAGTTTACCAATTTAAACAAGTTACTCCATTTAAATCCATAGTACTCATTATTGTGGTCTCGAATAGATATACCAAGTCAAGTTTTAAAGTCTACAACATCACCGACACACTCATATTTTTGTGGAATTTGGGTAAACATTTGGAAACGGATAAGGTTAAATCCTCACAATATCTAACAAGGGTTATTGTGTGCGGGTTATGTATCAAGTAATTTCACAAATGTATGCTTAATTTTTTTTTAATTTGAGCATAATTTAAGCATTTAATGTGAAAAATAGGACAAGTATCATTCTAATTCCCATCCCCTCACTTGAATTATACAACGTCCTCGTTGTATAGCTAAAACATTAAAAACGGAAATTTAAAAGAATTAGAATGAGAAACTCCCCTGATATTTTGCTCGGAAGATTCTCCAAGTTGAGTTTATGAGCAAGATTGTGTGTGCGAAAGCGGGTCTGAATCCCATCATGACTACAATCACACATAAGATTCCAGATGATTCATTCTTCACCAACTTCGTCAATTTATTTTGGCATCGAGGTCCTGTGCAAATTATAGGAAAAACATGCATTCCTATCTTGGTACCTACGGTTAATTTAAACTAAACTAAATACTAATTACGGATCAGTCTGTTGAATACGTCGTATCATGTGCATGAATACGCCGTATTGACAGAACTGACAATAATGTTTTTAAAGTGCATAAAAATAAAGGACTAATAACGTCCAGATAATTAATACGCCGTATGGTATGGAGCGGATACACCGTATTGATGTCTAGGAAGATAGACTCGATAAAAATAAATAACAATCCGGGTTGTCTCCCGGGAAGCACTTTTGTTTATAGTGAAGTCTTTAAGTTAGACTTTTTCTCAGCTTCCTCACACTTGAAATAACTCTCTCTTCTTAATTTTCCTCTTGGTGTGGATAACCTGCTTGGTTCCATTACATATTCATGAACTATGGTGCTGAACTTACTGCCAGGCTTAATTCTATCATGCATAAACAAGTAAAAATGTCATACCATAATATATATGTCAAAAGATAAGCAGTTTTAGGTACAACATGATACAAATAATATAAATGTACAGAGGATAAAATCAAAAGATAAAGGATAGAGGGATTATGGGTCTGGCTACTGCGGAGCTGCAAAAGTGCTGGCCTTGCTAGTCCTCTGTCTGGTCCGTCTCTAGTACTCGACCGGCGACTCTGAATATCTCATGTAAGGCACACCGGTCCTGTCCATCAACCATGCGAGGCTAGTGACAGTCCATGTAGAGAACCTGGAATAGTCACGAGCCATGCTATCCAGCACCTCTCTCTGACCTTGCAATGCCTCATGCATATCATGTACATCCTCTTCTAATTGGGCAATCCTCTCACCCTGAGTCCTATGTAGTGGTGGCACAGCCTGAGGCATCTCCTCATCCTCATCGCCACCTCCCGATGCTACTAAAGCCTCCTCAGCAACTCCTCCTGTACCTCCCTCCTACCTAGCGGGTCCTGCATGTACCCATGCCTAAGTGTCATCAAGCTCAATGCATAGCTGCAACCTCACGAACTCGCCATATCGATAAGGGAAGTGTAGGGGAAATAACGGTCAAACCCTGAAGCCTCTCCTCAGTCAGAAGTCCAAAATGCTCAGCTAAACGAGCAACATACTATCCTCAAGATATCATAGCCCCCTGCTTCCTCCCCGAAGAAAATAATCTTAAGTACCAAGCCAACAAATAAGGGACGTTGACCGAGCCAACATCCATCCCCCTCAAGTAAAATAGATCAGTCACGGTCACCTTTTTAGGTGTCTGACTCCTCCCAACAATACTACAGGCGATGAGCCTGTGGCATAACCTCAGCATAGGATCCCTGATCAAAGTATAAGAAGGGGCAGTCCCTAGATAATCCCCAGCAGATGAAATCTTAATCCAGTAATCCTTTAGATCCCCCTTGTCGGGGATCCGTCTCTCGCTCTCAGTCTAGTATAAACCAAAACCAGCAGTCTGCATCTCCTCTGCTGAATGTAATCCCAAAGCCAAAATAAACTCTCTCCAGCTCATACGCCTCCTAACTCCACCCAACTGGAACTGTAAAGCTCCAGGCGTGTCCAAGTCAAGTACAGCCTCTCCAAACTTAAAAGTATTGAAGAACTCCAGAATGAGCTCGTGCACCAACGGGCCCCTAATATCAAATAGCCGCCTCCAGGCCCTGCTAGTAAACATACTCTGCCCCTGAGCATCCCTGTGCTCCATCAGCATCCTAGCACTCAACCCCTCAGCCATCAAATCTAGCAATCCCCTAAAGTCAAATACCTGAACCCTATGAATCTCTCTCATGTATATCCTAGCCAACTTGGTCTCAAAATCTGCTATATCTGCATCAGCATACTGCAATCCTTTGTACCTAAGGTACTGGTGCCTTTGATCTCATGGTGGAAGAGCCATATCTATAAAATCAACGAGAATAGTACAAAGATTATAGAATTTTAGACATACTGTTCTGAGGGTGGATACGGTGTATTCATAAATGGATACGCCGTATAAGGATCAGTACATTCAATACGCCGTATAGATTAAAACCAATACGGCGTATAGGATTGAAGACTTGGGATCCTTTTTAAATCAATACGCCGTATTTATTTTACTGAATACGCCGTATTGGGGTTTTTAAATTGGGTAAAATTGAGTCAATACGCCGTATCCATTTGAGTGGATACGCCGTATTGCTCTGCAATTTGAAAACAAAAAGGGGTTTCCCCTTTCTACCTATTTTGACCCAATAAATCAAACAATACTATAAGACATCTCATTCAGGAGGGGGGGGGGGGGTAAAAGGGACCTAAACATATGGCATAAACATCAAATTTTCAAAACCAAATCCTAACCCTAACCCTAAATCGAATTTAGAAAATCAAATGGAAATTAGGACGAATTAGGGTTCATTACCTTTTGGTCATTAATCGAGAGAGATAAAACACGGAAGAAGATGATTGATTCTTCAAGAAATTTTTACGGTAAAAACTTTTTATGTGAGAGTGAAAAGTGAGTGTTTATAAAAGCTTGATCTGACGTATCAGTTGGGTTTTTATACCCAGACTCGATACGCCGTATTGGAGTTTGAGTAATACGTCGTATTGGTGAATTATGTTGACTTAGTCAACACAAGTTAAATCAGTGGATACGCCGTATTGGTTTTACCCAAATACGCCGTATCCATTCTTAGAGACCAATTTTCCCTAGATTTAACAAAGTAAAGAAAATGTACCTTGGCCTCCGCAACATTATTGCACTATTACCATCCTTATAATACCATTTAGGGTCGAACGTAATGCCAAACGGCACATACAAATTCTTAATAAGATTGAATAGCATCCCGTTGACAAAATGATTCCAAGCCACGATATTCACATTTAATCCCATGATAAAACTTCCCATAATGAAAACTTTTCTGATTTTATCGTAACTTTCCTTAAGAAGTTTGTTTGTATTTTCATTACCCCCCAAAGATTGTATCATATCGATTTCATTTTCATCATTGCCTTTATCCGATTTTTGATCATCGGGATAAACTATGTTGAAAGGGAATAGATCATTAAAGTACAAAACGCTTTGTTCCACTTCATCATATTCGGATAATGATGTTTCATCTTTCAAATCAAATTCATCGATATGTTGACGGCATAAAGTTGGTTCAGTTGAGAAATATGATTTAGATGTTAGAGCATCATTGTAAACAATGGCTGGAAATTCATTCTCAAATTCTCTAAAGAAGTCTAAATCATCAATACAACTGACCATAGGCTCGGGTGATGGAAATAAAGGCTTATTGACTTTTTCATTATCATTTTCTGAATCCGTTTTCAAATCACTGGTAGGAATTATTTTATAAGAAAATGAGTTTTTGTCAAAAACTATCGGGTAACCTTCATCGCCGGATTCGTTAAATGATATTCTAAAGTCAAATTCATCGTTAGGAGAACTTACCGTGGGTTCACAAGAAGGTGTTTCATTCGATGTCAAACTATCATTGAAGACTATGGCTGGGAATTCAGCTTCAACGGATCTCAGGTCGAGAACGTCTTCATCATACCAGATCTTACCATACTTAGCAGTTTCCCAGTTAAACACTTTCCCATGTTTTTGAGCTTTTTTTTCCTCGAGCCTGATGTATTCCATAGTAATGTTCAGGTCGTCCATCCTGTAATGAACTTACTAGGGCAGAAAACCGTCAAATAACTTATACGTCGTATTCAGCAAACTAAATAAGCCGTATTATACAAACACAATTAGCAAACAAACATGAATATGAACTAAATCTAAACTACGTTAATCCTAAGGGTTAGATCTAATCTAATCTAAAAACCAAAATATCAAATAAAAATTCAGATTAATTCTCACTCCCCGGCAACGACGCCAAAAACTTGATATGTCGTTGTGTGGTGTTAAATTATGATTCAAGTTTTAAATTTATATTTTGCCGACTTAACCAAAAACAACACTTTAACGGGCAGTGTACCCGGTCGATGGGAGTTTCATTCTAAGTAGGGTGTTGAACACTTGGAGCGAAGTTAAATCTTTTAATTTATTAATACTTTGGTTTTTCTAATATAAGTTAGTCTAATCTATGCTAAACCTATGCTAAACCCATGTTAATCCTAAATCTAACGAATATGGGGGGGGGGGAGGTTTCAGCCTGAGAGACTGGCATAGGTTTTGTGGTGACTAACACCAATTCAAGACACTTTAACCCACGCAAGCAAATTAATAGAGAATAAAAGAGCAGTCTAGCCAAATATAATAAAACTTTATTAACCATTATTAATCCAATCAGAACGTTAGTTTGTTTATTAGTGCAATGATTACTTATCTCAAGGTGGCATATCATTCTTAAGACTTAGGCGTTACTTCTTCCTAAGACCTACACATGTAGAATTCTGTCATAATTAAACGCATCCGCATAAAGCATCCTTATTTTTTGATTATAATCTATCTTACGGATTAAGGCAATGGTGATCTTGTTAAACCCTAGCTCATAGAGACTTTACCCACTTACTGCTTAATGGCAATTCATACACTAGTATTCCACTAACCAAGTCTTTACCAATTGATTAGAACGTACTCGTTGGTACCAAGGTCACCTTATAGCTCAACTAAGCTCACAATCAAAGAGTGAAAATAGGTCGTTAATTATGATCTAATTGATCTATATGTATAAACCACTATATGGAGAGCCATCCTGGTATCTAGATTACTTGGTCTATATCACTAGATCCAGTTGAATGATAGGTCGCATACAAAAGCACGTAAACAAGTATGATAATAAACATAAAAAAGCAATTCAACAATAAATTAAGAAATTGAGATAAACAAACCAAGCATTAAGATCTTCATAACAATGGCTAATACCCGAAGGTATTAGTCTTCAAACGTCATAATTAATACAAAAGTAATGATTTAGCCAAGGTAAACTAACCGAGTTAACGAATGATACCAAAAACTGAACAATTACAAGAGTATAAGAAATTACACGTTGTCTCCCATGGAATGAATCACGTTGCTCGACCTCTTCTGCTCTTTTTCTCCTTTGAAAATCAACTTTTGTGGTTTAGGTATCGAGAATATGATTTAGCGCACTTATAACTCATTTTTGAGTTTTCTATTTATAAGTTCTAGAGTTGATGTCGATACGGAGTATCCAAGGTGTTTGATACAGCGTATTAGGGGTTTCTTGGAGTAGGGACCATGTTTGATATCTTCCAGAATATTTTATTCTCATATAGCTTGAATACGGCGTATTGGTCTTCCTTGATACGGCGTATTGGATCTTGTGGTCTTTGTGGTCTTTGGTGAGTGCAGGCACAGATACGCCGTATCTTTCTTGATGGATACGACGTATTAGTCTTAAGAATAGTAATCTTTAAAATATCTTCGTTTAAGCTCCAGAATGCGTGCCTTTTAGTCAATATTTAACAAGTACTCCATTATTACTACAATTCTCAAATTTAAACGATTAAGTAACAAGTCTTTGCAATAATTATTGATAACGCTCCAAATATACATAAAATATCCCTCGAAAATACAAGAAATATATATGTTAACGCATGAAATATTGCAAAGTTTGATTGTTTGTTGTGTAATAATCATTTCAGGAACAAAAGTGAAGAAAAGGACTAAACATGCAAAGAAATTCTGTTAAATGCACTAACGGTCGTTATAAGAAGAATCTAGAAGAGAATCCAAGGAGGAATTAATGAACGAAGCTAAAGTGCGGCGCACAATTCTTATTGTGCGGCATACTTCATAACGAAGTAAATGCAATTTAATTAAACACCAAGTGCGGCGCACAATTTTCCTTGTGCGGCGCACTTCACCTGTAGTTACTAAAAAATCATTAAGAGGACAATTATTGTGCAACCTTTGAGTTGCCATTTTTCCCAACTGAAGACCCATGGATGTGTATAAATAGTGGACGAAATTTTCTTCTCAAATCATCCCATTCTTCATTCCAATCATCTCTATCATTTGTGATCAAGAATAGTAGTTAGGAAAGCGTTCTAGGCGAATTGTTGAAGAACCACCTTGTTCTTTATCATATTTCAAGTTATAATCGAAGGGAGTTGTTATTTGATCTCAGAAGGTTATGTTAAGAAGTTTTTATAGTGGTTATAGTTGAAATTCCAAGTTGTTATAGTATTCATTTAAAAGAAGGTTCTTATAAATAGTGAAGTAATTGCTATCGAGTTTGGTATAAACACGTTTCCCTACTTTTATATTATGAATTCTGAATTGATAATGCTTGTTATGTGTTTTGAATCTATGAATATAGAGTAGCTTAACATGTTTGTTTGGGGATCATGAGGGAATTATAGATTAAACTTGGATAAATTAGTGAATTTTAGAAATTATCAATATGAACTTGATGTTTTTACACTTGGACTTATTAATCATCATTTGATCATCATACTAGTCAAATATAGGTCGAAAGACTCCGACTATATGCTTGGTTTCCATGTTGTTTGTCTATGGCAACTAGATGTTAGCCTTGTGAGGATTGGCTAATAAAATAATCATTAACCAAGGGTAAAAAGGTTTAACGCTTGACCTCATGTCTAACGAACTTGGTCAAGAAAGTTCATATTCCTATTTCCCAAACCTGAATCAAGCTTAAAGCATTTTTATAATCAAAAGTAAAGGCCGAAAGGATTTCTGATTAAAATAAATAGACAATCATTTTAGTAAACTACCCGTTTCTTTAATCGATTATACTATAATTCTTCACCCCGTTATCCATCCAAGTTTATCTATAGTTGTTCTTATCTCCTAAACAAACATCATTTTATATCTTGAATTACCTTGAAATCTTTTGATCATAACAGTCTATAAGATTTACCCTTTTTGTAATATAATTGACCCTTTTTAAGAATACCCAATCCCGTGGAACGACCTGGTTTTACCCTAAATCTATACTATAAACGAGGGTTTATACTTTACCCGTATGTTAGTTAGAAATTGGATAAAACCAGTAATATAAATTTAAAGCTTTTATAACACATCAATTATACAAAATGGGTTAATTACATAGGATAAATGATGTTATAAAATAGACGTTATTTGATGTCATCAACTAGTTAACTCCCATTCGGGCTCTGTAAACTTGTTATTGGTCTTGTTGGATAATCAGTGACTCAATGTGAATTATTTTACCACCCTAATCAAACATGGCATGCTAACTTAAATTCAAGGCTAATATTCTCGTCTAACATCAAATATCTGCTATATTGTCTATTTCTGTTGATATTCTTAAGCAGATAAGATGGCTGAAGAGAATGTTCTTGCTCCTACACAAACTGATGATCAACTGGTTCCTGTCAAGGCTCGCTTGCCTATTGGGAAGAGCAATCTTCTCATGGATCTTCAAAAGATGCAGAAGAATCCTTCTTTTCGTATCTTAATGGACATCTTGCAGAACATCAACTTCTTCAGTGCCTTCACTGCATCAGCTAATGTTCCTTCAATCTATATTCAACAATTCTAGAACCTCTTATAAATGATTCCAAGACTGGTGTAAACAATTTCCAATTGGATGAATTGTAGTTTACTCTAAATGCTAATCTTCTTTGCAGTGCTTTGGGAATCACCCCTAAGGATTTTTCATACCCCTTTGTGGCTCCTCCAGCTGGTGATCTGGTAATAGATTTTATGAACAATCTGGGATACCCTGAAGAACTTCAATTTGTCTCTAAGATTTACGTGAACAGTCTATATCAGTCATGGAGAACCATTCTCACCATGATCAATCAATGCTTAACGGGCAAGACTTCTAGTGGTGACAGACCCAGACACCCAGTTCTTTAAATATTATGGGGTGTTGTCATGGGAACTAATGTAGACTATGCAGAACTTATTTAGGAAGAGTTAATACTAGCAATTAAGAACTTCTTTTTTGATGCGGCCAATCTAAAGGTTCCCACCAAGAAGCCCAAGCCTCATGTTATTCCATACTGCCGATTCACCAAGCTGATCATCTATTACTTGGGAAGTAGACACAATATTCACATAAGGCCCTAGTCTCCTGTTCACATCGCGATAGATGATTATCCACTCGGCAATCTTAAATTTGTCAGCAAAGGAGGAGTGGATGAGGTATTTGGAATGGCTATTCCTAGAGACATGATTACTGATGCTATTCCAAATTCAGAGTACTACAAGAAATACTTAGAAATGGCTGCCCGTAAACCCCGTCAACCTACTACCAAGACAGGTGAAGAGGTTGGGAAAAAGAAGAAAGCTCCAGAAGCTGATAAGTCCAAACAACCTACTCCTGCCAAACAGACTAAGCCTGTGAAAGAGAAAACCTCCAAGCCTACTCCCTCAAAGAAAATCCGCAAGGGTCGAGTGATGAAAGTTCGTAAGGAAAAGAGGTCTGACCATCTTGTTGATGAAGAAAATAAAGAAAGTCAACCTGCAACTGAACCTCGAGTGGAAGATGATGAATTCAATCTCCAAAGAGGTATTCAAATGAGCTTAGAATCTCTTCACGAACAAGGTCAGGGAAGACAAGCACCTGTCAGTGGAGTGGCTATATGTGAAACTAACCCAGGGTTAATATGAAAACTCCCAGAAGTTAAAGGCAAGGGAAAAGGTATTGTTTTAGATGAGCAAGTTGCACAATCATTTCTAGATCTGCAAAATCCAAAGATGAAAAGTATCACAGATCAATACATATTTCAAAGGCGGACTCCAGTTACTCAGGATGCACAACTTGAGGTTGATACATCCGCGAATGTGGTCCATGATTATTCATCTCTCGCAAATTTTACTAATGATGCTGAAAATGTTGCTGATATGGAACAACTTAACAGTGAGGTGGATACTGAGATTCTTAATGTTGACGAAGTACAAGGTGAGGAAGTATCACACATAGTGGCTCTAGAGGAAAGAACTGTTAAACTTGATGAAGGCCAGGCTAGATCAGACCCTGGTAAAACACCCGAGTCTCGACCTTTACTAGAAGAAGACAAGGCTGGATCAGACCTTGGACAAAGTCATGTGGCTCAGGCTGGACTAAACCCTGAACCCATGCATGATGACTTCATTTGTAACACCCCCAAATTGGGTCGCAGCGAAATAAGGGTCCGGGGCGTGTTACTTCAAGATCAACAACACAAGATATATAAGAACGACATAA
>BQNB010068229.1:6309-33911 GCA_026074375.1 Tanacetum coccineum
AACTTTTCACTCCCGACAATTATATATCTTAGGTTAGTGTGCTTATTTCGAATTTCAACCATAGATCAACGTTTTGTAAAATTTCTATGCGTTACGTTCCACCCAAAAAGTAATGAGTTTGAAGGCGAGATCATCCCATGTAGCGACTTTCGTCTCGGCACATCCCAACCTTGCGGCTAAGTGACCAGGCTTTTGACACCCCACAGAGACTAGTATCGGGACTCACGGACCTTCGGTTTCAAAAACTCTTAGGTTTCCCTTATATACATAAAATTTACAACTTAAAATGTACTAGTTTTAGTTCAAAAGCATATTTAAATTTAAGAAAAAGAGATTTTCTCTATATTTATTAATTCACATTTATTACACTTATTATAATTACACATCCATTAAACTAATTAAATCCTCGACCTTTTAGAAGGCTGCAACATCGATTGTGAGCCGGCAAGATGCAGCAAACTTTTATCAGTCTCGGATAATTACTATGTGCCTCTTTTAGAAGACTACAACATCGGTTGTGAGCCATCAAAATGCAGTAAACTTTTATCTGCCCACAATTTATTATTATTATTACCACATTTTTTTCATTTTTTTATATATATATTACCAAGATATAGAGAAAATTTCTTTTTAGAAAATTTAAGTATAAATTTGAACTAAAATTATTGATATCATCCATACTTCAAAAATTGTTGATTTAAGTTTAGTTTTGGAAAAGAGCACGTATTATTAGTCCGGTTAGGAGCTTATGGGAGAAAAAGCCACAAATTACACTTATGAGCTCTTAAGATTTCCAAATAATCCTTGTTTAGCATCCAACTCATAATTAACTCTATCATTTTTCGTTCTTCGCGAAGATCCACGAATGCTTAGTCTAAAAGTTTAAGCCGCATTTATTTTCCAACCGCCCCAATACTTCTGAGTAGAACTAATGTAGAACCATTTGCTCGATCTGTCGTGTCTCAGAGATTACGAGTTGATGATTATCTTGCTATTGCTTGCATATCCTTAAAGAGAACATCACGAGAGATTGATGAGTGTTGAGACATCATTGTCATGTGTCATAACTTGAACTACCACTCGAGATAGCTCAGGTCTGTCTCTAGATCATATAGAATTTCCGCAACCTTTTCTTCGAATCATTCTTCTGATCGCTGCCCCCACATTTTGGCTGCGCGCTCGCTTCAGGTGGTCAAAAAACAAGCGATTCGTGAAAAACAACAACTGCAGGCACAATCAAATCGATAGATCCCCCCATACTAGAATTGAACATTGTCCTTAATGTTTTAAGAAGGGTCTCTACGTAAATCCTAAGCCATTTATTAAGTATGCTTAAAGATAAACGTTAGTCGATAAGATTTGGATATTAGATTCCCAAAATAAAGCTGAGGATGTGAAGCTCGAGTGATCGAAGGACAAAAACTGCGAGCACGAGAGGCTTCAAAAATCCGAGACAATCCTGGACAATCATTACAAAAACACAAGCAAACGAGAATGGAAGAGGCACACCTCCTCACGTTACAAAACACTTATTCATTACTATCATTAATATTAAGATAAGCATGGGTTGCCTCCCAAGAAGCGCTTGTTTAAGGTCACTTAGCTTAACCCGATCCCTGAATTCATTAGTCCTTGGGGAAGGTTTGGAGATCTAGGACAACCATATGTGGTACGTCCCCTCCAAAGTAGTGCTTAAGTCTATGACCATTCACCTTGAAATTTAGACCGTCGGTTTGAGATAACTCGACCGTGGCATAAGGGAAAACTTAGGTAACGGTGAACGGCCTGGTCCAACGGGTTTTAAGCTTACCCGAAAAAATCTTCAATCAAGAATTAAAAAGAAGGACTCTGTCACTAACGTTGAAAACGCGGTTCTTGATTTTGGAGTCATGGATCTTCTTTGTCTTCTCTTTGTATATTAAAGAGTTCTTATAGGTTTGATCACGAAGTTCATTTAATTCATTGAGTTGAACTTTCCGGTGATCACCCGCGGACATAAGGTCAAAATTTACATGCTTCAAGGCCCAATAGGCTTTGTGCTCGAGCTCGATCGGTAGACGACATGCCTTTTCGTACACGAGCTTGTAAAGAGTACACCCTATGGGTGTTTTGAAAGCTGTACGGAAGGCCCAAAGTGCGTCATCTAATTTATCTGACAAAGAGGCACGATTCTCGCCTACGGTCCTTTCCAAGATTCTTTTTAAACCACGGTTGGAAACTTTCACTTGCCCACTAGTTTGTGGGTGATATGCGGTAGCAAGATGGTGAGTGACACCATACTTAAGCATGACCTTTACGAAATGGTCATTGCAAAAGTGCGTACCGCGATCACTAATGATAGCTCGAGGAGTTCCAAATCGAGCAAAGAGAGATTCCAAAAATTTAACAACAACTTGGGTGTCGTTGGTGGGGAGCGCTTTTGTTCATCCATTTCGACTAAGTATTGACCAGACACGAGTATGTACTTGTTAATCAAGGAAGATGGGATCGGCCTCTGTAAATTGATGCCCACACGTCACAAAGATTCCACAAACTTGGAATGAATTTTGTGCATTTCATCACGTTGCGAAATTTTCCTTTACGTTGACAAGTATCACATCGGGTGACCTAGTCATGGGCATCTCAGTAAATAGTTGGCCAATAAAATCCTGAGTCAAAAACCTTTTTGGCGGTGTAGTTGGCACCGTAATGTCCCCCGGTGGGACCACTATGGCAAGCTATGATGATATCAATAGCTTCTTGGCCCGCAACACACCGTCGGATGACTTGATCCGCACAGATTTTGAACAAGTAGGGGTCATCCCAAAAGTAATGCTTCACGTCTTTGAAGAATTTATTCTTTTGTTGGGATTGATTTACCAACTCTAAATAACGCAACTACGAAATCCTTTTATACAAAAATTTCCCCGTATGGTATTTAGCAAAAATCGGGCAAACATGGGGTACTAGATATTCACACAAAATAAGATACTATACTAAGTGTTTCTAGAGGAAACGTTTCATTTATTTCCTTTTTATTGAGAACACTTTGGTGAGGATTCTCTAATCGAGACAAACGGTCGGCGGCGAGGTTCTCGACTCCTTTTTTATCATGGATGATGATATCAAATTCTTGAAGGAGGAGAACCCACTAGAGCAATCTCGGCTTTGCATTTTGTTTTGCAAAAAGATATTTTAGAGCCGAATGATCCGTATACACTATGCTTTTTGACAAGACTAAATAGACCGGAATCTGAAGGCGTACACCACGGCTAACATTTCTTTCTCCGTCGTGGTGTAATGCAATTCCGCCTCGATCATTGTTTTACTAGCATAGTGTATAGGCCTAGAGTGCCTTTCATGACGTTGCCCTAAGACCGCACCTATGGCAAAGTTGTTTGCATCGCACATAAGCTCAAAGGGTAAGTCCCAATCGGGGGCAATCAAGATTGGAGCTTCGGTAAGTTTTTTCTTTAACGTTTCAAAAGCTTGAATACATTCATCGAAGAAGATGAACGGAGTATTTTTTTCAAGAAGACGAGTCATCGGTCGGGAAATTTTGGAAAAATCCTTAATGAACCGACGGTAGAAACCGGCATGACCGAGAAAACTCTGAATACCCTTGATGGTGGTGGGATGAGGTAACTTAGCAATCATATCGACTTTGGCTTTATCGACCTCAATCCCATTTTTGGAAATCTTATGGCCAAGGACAATGCCTTCATTGACCATGAAATGACTTTTCTCCTAATTTAGACAAAGATTAGTGTCTTCACACCTCTTAAGCATCTTGTCCAAATGGGAGAGGCAAGTTCCAAATGAATTCCCAAAGACCAAAAAGTCGTCCATAAAGACTTCCATCATTTTTTTCGATCATATCATGAAAGATAGCCATCATACACCTTTGGAATGTGCCCGATGCATTGCATAAGACGAAAGGCATGCGACGGTAGGCGAACGTTCCATAAGGACATGTGAATGTGGTCTTTTCTTGATCATGAGGGTCGATGGGAATTTGAAAGTAACCCGAGAAACCATCGAGAAAACAATAGTATTCGTTTCCCGCTAGTCTTTCAAGCATTTGATCCATAAACGGTAATGAAAAGTGGTCTTTACGGGTGGCGTCATTTAACTTTCGCTAGTCAATGCATACACGTCATCCCGTAACCAATCGAGTAGGAATTAACTCGTTTTCTTTATTTTCAACAACGGTAAAGCCACCCTTTTTCGGTACACAATGCACGGGGCTTACCCAAGGACTATCCGAGATGGGGTAAATTAATCCGGCATCAAGGAGTTTAAGAACCTCCTTTTTTATTACCTCGTGGATTTTAGGATTGACCCTTCTTTGGTGTTGGACCGCCGGTTTGAAGTCATCCTCCATAAGAATCTTGTGAGTATAAAATTTTGGGTTAATACCCTTAATGTCGGAGAGTTTCCAAGCGATGACTCGCTTATGTGACTTCAAAGCCTTTATGAGAGTGGCTTTTTCCTCGACACTCAAGTCTTTAGCAATTATGACGGGCAACTTGTCGTCACCCTCTAAAAATGCGTACTCAAGATGAGGGGGTAAATCCTTGAGTTCGACCTCCAGAGGTTCATCAATTGATGATTTATCATTTTTAGCTTCACAGATTTTAAGTTCTTTTCGAATTTGAGGCAAATACATTCCTTGAGTAGGAGGGGGTAATGATGGATCATCATTAAGAAATGCTTCAAGAAGAAGAATGTCCCCCTCCGAGTCGTGATAAGAGTGATCAACTTCCGGTGAAGTTGGATCATCTTCAAAAGCGAGGAAAGCGTCGACTTCCTTGAGAAGAAAATCACTATCCCCGAAGGGAGTGAGGGTCGAAGAAGAGGTAGAAACGATCGAGTCATAATAAGGAGTGAGATTGCCACTCGCGATCACATCGGAGAAACCCAGAACTTCTTGAGAATACTCCTCACAAGCCATTTCAATGACGTCGATTCGATTAACTGAATTATCATCATAATTAGAGGAGTATCTCGAAGTTTGATCAAGATTGAATGTAATGGCTTCTTTGCCAACACGAAGAGTTAATTCTCCTTCGTAAACATCAATCCAGGCACGTCTGGTCTTTAAAAGGATCTCCTGAGAATTAGAGGAACTCGGGGATCGGCATCAAAGTCTACGACTACAAAGTCGGTCGGGAATTAGAACTTTCCTACTTTTACATTGACATCTTCGGTGATACCGATCAGATGAGAAATCGAACGGTCCGCAAGTTTAAGAGTCATACAAGTAGGAGTGAGCTCCGGAAGAGAAAGCTTTTTCCACACGGATAATCAGTGAAGAGAAATCTTTTTCCACACGGATAATGACATGAGATTTATGCTAGCGCCAAGATCGGCCAAGGCTAAGCACTCATCTATTCAGGGAAAATCACATGGTATTAGAAATTTGCCGGGGTCTCCAAGTTTTTTGGGCAACTTTGTTTAGGATAACCGCCGAACAATGCTCAATTCAAAGGTTTCAAGGCAATTTCACTTAACTTTTCGTTGATTTCCAATTAAGCGTTAAGAGTCGAGCAATTTTTTGGCATTGAGACTCAAAGCATACCGCTAACGAATTTCCGAAACTCATATCTTGAAAGATTTTGTAGAATTTCTCAACTTGGTCATTAGATTTTTCACAGCGCTTTTCATCATTACGTCTCGAAGGATATGGAATTGACGGATTTGGGTTAGGCGTCGGAGCACTAACGGGATCAACAATGTTCAAATTTGGTACTTGAGATTGAAACTATGGACAACTGGAGGGTTGGACGGCTTTGGTACTTCCGTTATTAGTATGGAAAACACACGTGTCCTTTTGTCACCTGTGTTATTCATGTTCCCACTACTTATTTGGAGAGATGAAGTAGTAGGGAAAATCGTGGTTCCTTAATAAGCAACACCACCTCGGGTGGTAAAACCTTCAAGTCTACCTTACGGGTTAGTAATGGTGTTACTTAGGGAGTGTCCCCTGAAACCTGAAGTCAGAAGCGGTATGGAATTCACAAACTGGAAAGCATGTCCGTTAAATTAGAGTCATTTGATTATGCAAGTTTTGATTCTATCTGCATATTTCTCATCAGCTGCAAGATATCAATTAGCTTTGACATAAATTTAGTATCAGTCACCTTCGACACAGCAAAGAAAACCTTTGTTTGCGAGCTAAAGCTTGGTAAGGTTGAGTTGTGGTGAACCAAGGGGTTTGATTAATCCGAGTATTGCGGTAAATTTTGGCCTGAATAACCAGGGGTTGAGGTAGGTGAAACTTGGTTTGTAAGTTATTTTTCCCCGATTTTGGTTGTAACGGTTTTGGTTATTTCCTTGGTTTGTTTTAAGACAGGAGGAAAACCGAGGTCCGAATTGATTAGCTATCAGGGGCTCGGTAACCCGTTAATTTCCTTGATTGAAATTAGCTGACTGTTGCTTGGAAACAATACTTCATTGAATTTGTCCAACGATAAGACGTTGCCATCAGCTGCGGATATTTTGGATAAGAATGAGACCACCACAAGTACACAACTTTCCTCGACGCTGCTTTTGACAGGAGTGGAGCTTGAGTTTGGTTTTCTTTTCGAGAAGTAAAAGCTTATCACTCCCCATATCTTTAATTCAGCAATATCGAGGGAAGAAACACCAGGATAGAACTGCTCGGACTCACTTGGCAACAACACGGTTTGTTACATGACTTACGAACTTTGGATTTTGCTTTCATGATTCTAAGCAATCACGAGGCATTTTAAAATCCAAAAACGATACCACCGCGCTCGGAAGTTCTCGAATCTTGATCATTACGAGTTCAAAGCATTATTAGAAATATCGATTGATGTACACTCCGAAAATCCATGATGTGGGCATGCCGAAGAAGATCATTAAATCGGTCCCCATGCCGAAGAAAGATGTTCATCCAATCTTAGTTGAAAATCTCGTGATTATCATTTTGAACGAATCTGTATGATTTGGAAGGAGGGAAAAAATTTTGTTGATGAATTTTCGAAACAAATCATCCCATGTGAGAATCGATCAGGGTTCTTTGTTCTAGCAAATCCAGGGCTCACCTTCAGAGAAAATGGAAAATTATAAGCTTTACAAACCGACGTACTCGGACGTTCAGGGACTTCATCGAAGAAGGATCTTGGTTGAAATAACGATGTAGCATGAGGGTCTTCTTTGACATGTCCCGAAGAATTGTTTGTTGAGAACGAGGGTAAAGCAAACCGTGCTTAAGGCTCAAACTTGTCCGCTGGATGGATTTGTGGCACAATTATGGCATCCTCGTAACCCACGGTGGGGTGAGCTTCAAGCAATTGAGCCAATTACGATCTATCATCCATTGTACTAACGTGAAGAGGTTCAATAAGATTGAATGGTTCAACAAAATCGATTGACTTGTTGTTGTTGACGGTTAGAATTACGATATTGAGAACGAGTGCGCATCACTAAAATTTAAAAAGAAAATTAATACTAATTTTTTTTAATTTTTTAATTTTTTTGGTAATTTTAACATTGAATTTTAAATACGGACAATGAGATAAGACACTTAAACCTAATAATCAACATGCTTCTCGGTAACTCTTCAAAAGAAAAACGCACAAAAGAGTTTGTTTAACTTTCGAAGGTGAGCCGTACGTCCAAGAGACACAAACAGGCAAGTGTTATGGATGTTGGATTGGGAACTTATTGATGGATAATACGTCAATTTGAAAGTATTATTTGTTGGATGTTCTTTTAACCCAACTTGGTATAATAATATATAATATAACATATATATATATATATATATATATATATATATATATATTATGGATAATGTTTTTATGTTTTTGGTTTTTCTTTTTTTTAGATTTTTGGTTTTATATTTTAATTATACTATTAAAAGAAAATAAAAAAATATTTTTTGTATTTTTATATAAAATAAAACAAAATAACTTCTCTTGTAAGGATCTTCAAACAAAAATTTTTTCAAACGGCTTCTACAAACGTAACAATCCTCCCCGCAGCGCTGCCAAAAACTTGACCACTTCTTACTACATCTCTTTACTATATTGTAAATATATATTAAAAAACGTATAAATATAATAAAAAAAGGTAGAGAATCAAAGAACTCAGTTATAGTAATCGCGAAAGTATAATTCCCGGGTCGTTATCCCGATGAGGAAAGCAATTGAAAGTCCGAGAGTCCTTAAAAATTCTATGTTTGAATGGGAAAAGATGATATTGTTTTTCTAAAACTACAAGAAAAATAAGGCAAAAATTTAAAAACACTTAAGGAAAAACAAATTTTAGCTAAAAAAAGTAAAACGGAAACCCTAAGCTGTGACTAAAAACCCTAAATTTTCAAAAATAAACCTAAAATGAATTTTTCACTTTTAACTAACCCTAATTGACTAAAAAGTAAGATTAAAGAAAAAAGAACAAAAACGAGTGATTTAAGCTAAAAACGTGAAAGAAGACAAGAACGATCAATCCTTCTTTTAATAATAAGATTTTGCAATTTTAATCCTACGGGAGCAAAATTAATTTTTCTAGAAACTATATGATAAAAGAAAATTTTCTAAAAAAGAATTATATTTTTTTGACTTTTATATATTTTTTATGAATTAAAAATGATTAAATGAAAGATTAAATGTTAAAAAAATACTAAACTATTTATAAAAATTCTAAAAAATTACGAAAAATAGCTTGAACAATAAGGAATCTATGAAAAATAAGCTCGTGAAAATAGCTTATCAAATAAGCTGAGAAATAAGCCAAAACAACTTATTGAACTAAAGGGCCTAAAATGTGTATAAAATTAAATAAGGAAGGATCCTAACGGATGAGCTAATGTAGCATGATGGTTACTATGTGTGTGGGAGTGGGACGGTTTCTGAGAGGCTAGTTTGTGGTTCAAGTCCCATCTAGCATTTTTTTGCATTTTTTTTTATTTAAATTTTTTAAAAACAAAGTTTGTAAGATAACTTAAAATAAGCTACTTTATAAAGACCAAACTAATTTTAAAAACACAAAATAAGCTGAAAAACAGCATAAAACTGACAGATTAGACTTAACTATGATTTTTGGTGTTTTACCCAAAATTTATAAGCAAAAAATCTAAGATAGCCTATAAATGTGATAAATAAACTAAGCTCCTGAAAAACTTACCTAACAAGCTTATCTAAGCTAGAAAATAAGCAAAAAGAAGAAGTTAAAAGCTAAGAAATCAAATAAGCACTAATTGAAAACTGAAAAACAATCAGGCAAATAAACAGACTTATGGCTTATTTTAAAGCACTCAAATGGAAAAAAAGCTTATTACTAACCTTAACTGATTAAAATCTTCTTGAAAAAGCTTTTGGAAATCATTTTGAAACTTAATTGCTTAATGAAAAAGCTTCTTTAAAACTGCTTAAGTACTCAGAACTTGCTGAATTTTTGTTTTTGTTTGAAAAGACAAATAGCAACTTTTGAGCTTAAAAACAGATAAGCAAATGAACTTAATTTGAAAAAGCAAGTTGAGACAAATGATTAATGACCTACAAGAGCTACTTATGTGTTATGAAAACAAAACCTAAAAAACTACAATACACTCTGAAAATAGCTAGAAAATGTGTGTATGCTGTTTTCCCATCTGATTTTTTTTCACAATAAGACCAATAACTTTAATTTAAACATGCAGCTAAACTTGTTTTGACAAACTTTTAAAACTCAAGGACTAAGAGCAAATAAAGAAATTTTATTACAGAAAAGTATAAAACATAAAAATGCATTCCCTAACTAAGTTTATGCTAGAGATTTAAACTACAGATTCAAAAGCTAAAGAAAAACTTGATCCTCAACCAACTTAATATCTTAAACCTAACTCTGTTTAGTACTGAGCTTTGCAAACACCCCTTTAAAAGAAAATAACACATAATCAGCTTATAAAATGGAGAAATTTAATGAATATTAATCAAATACCAGATTTTAGACAGCTAATAACAACCTTAATGAACATTACTCAAAAAGCAAATAAGCTATAATCAATAAGCTATAATACTAAGCTATTTTTTTTGGTTTTTTCTCTATTTTTATGACAGATTAAGAAAACTAAGGATTTTAAACTACGAATCAAACACAACTAGCACATATCAATTATATTAAGCACAAATGATGCTATTTATAAACAACAAAATAAACAGAACATAAGCCACTATTAAACTACTTTGCAAGAATTTAAAGCTGCAAAAGGTAAAAGGAAACTTACTTGAGCTTTTGCACTAAATAATGCTTTTAAAAGCTCTTTTGAGCCATCAACAAGCTCTAGCTTATCACAAGGATAAGCTAGTAAAGTCCAATAAGCTCTTCCAGGGTAAGCTTATCATCCAAAGCAACCAAATCCATATTAAGCATAAGGTAAACTGATTTTAAATGTTTAAGTAGATTAATGATCAAATTTACTTATATCTTAGCTTATAGACTAAGATGAGCTAAGATGAACTTATAAGAGCTTATGTAACAATAGCAGCTTATTTAAACCAATATTTTGCTTATTAAGTAAAACAGATTAAAACTCAGTATGATAAGTAAACTTAAACTTTTATTAAAATTAAAACAATACCAAGCTTAAATGAAAAATTACAAGTATTTAAATGACATTAAGCTGAAAATTACAATAAGCTACAAGCTAATTTTACACTACTCCTAAAATAAGCTAGATCCTCACTGTGAGTGAGTATGCCCTTGTATTTATAATGGCTGAGTGAAGCTTCTAGGCCTTCCAAGTTCATAAGACGCTCCTATTTAAATCTGAACCTTTCAATCATTGCCAAACATTGGATCTTCATTCATTACCGTTGGATCCTTAAGTGAACATACAATTGCCAATGTGCATTCCGTGTGTGGCCCAGACCCCTTTGTGCTCTCTTTTTTAAGTAATTCAGTGTAAAATCCCTACTTCTTGTGTGCTTCCTTCAATATACGCGTGTCATTCATTATTCACTTGGACCAATAAAGAGCTTTGTGACGTTTGTTTTATGCCAGATAATCATTGCTTGTACTTGAATTGATGAGCCGTGTTCTTAATTAGAAATAACCCATTGATTAAGGTGGGTTAATACACAAGACAGACGATGAACATAACAAAGGTTACGCGCACCTTTTTTTTACCGTTGATAGTTTGACTTGTGAGGTAGGGCTTTGACTGGGGAATAGGATTGGGCTTCTTTTTAAAGGTTATGGGTTGGGCCAAAACACGTGTTTTGGTTTTTGGTTAAAGATTGGGAGATACCAATCGTTAACTCTTATAAATATAGAGATAAAACGTTGTTAGGGCTTTTAGGTTAGTTTGTAAATTAAGCTTAAACTTTGAGGAGCTTGTTTCAGATGTATTTTGGGATTTTTGTTCTTTAATAAAGTTTAGAACTAGATTGACTTTTGAACCCAAGGTTGAGCCAGATGACCGTATTGCTAAAAATTCTGGCTCTTGTACTCTATCCATTCACGAGTCCGAGTTTGCTGTCTTTGACCATTTTCTTGTGGTTTTTGCATAATCCGTACCTACACATTCACAAAACAACAAAAGACACAAATACAAGCATATTTTTGCACATTTTATTCATTTAAGGGCCATTTTTGATATAGAAAGGATATGTGATTTCTCACATATCAGATATACATTATATTCCGCTACTACCAAGATTTGGTGGTGTTACAGATTGGTATCTGAGCCAAGGTTATAGATAACGCTAGGTCAAAGTTTTGTCTAGACCTATAACCATTTCAAACACTGTTTCTCTACAAGGGATTAACGAGGGACATACATACATACTTGGTTGCATCCAGGAAATTATGCTACATGACCATGCATAAGTTTTTGAGCATTAGTAGTTTACTAAGTGCATACAAGATTGATTGATATACGTGTATAAAGTAATATTAACGTATAATAACTTATATAGACCTTCAAATGATATCTTATAGATATAACACACAGACCACTCTTATAATTAAAGCTTATAGACATATCATACCGATCTCTCTTATAAGCAATACTTATATAAGTTATTTTTGTTTTTACAGCAGTCATGTCTTCGGCATCATCTGCGGTTACCTACACTTCCGTCTACACCGACTCTGAGCCAGGCAGAGTCTTCTGGGAGCGAAGATAGGAGATATCTGAGGAGCATACCAACGGGTCATATATTAGGAACGACGGACTCTCCTATACAGCCAGTAGCCCCACCTGCACCTGATGACATACCGGCCCAGAGGATCCACAGCCTCACCGCCAATTCCTTAGGACGAGGATGAGCGTGAGCCTATGTTCGTACAGGCACATGATCCTGACTACGTGCCAGAGCCTATATACCCTAGGTATATACCATTGGAGCATGAGCATGAGTTTCTAGCTGAGGAGCAGCTATTACCTCATGTTGATTCACCTATTGTTGGGTCACCCGAATATGTTACTGAGTCGGATCCCGAGGAGGATCCAGAGGAGTACGAGGATGATGAGACAAAGGATGGTCCGGTGACTATAACTAAGGACGGGGAATACGGAGATAATGATGAAGGCAATGTATCTGGGGATGAACGCCAGAAGATGAGATATGATAGGAGGAGAGGAGGAGTACTTATCTTCGACCCGACTCTGCTGTTGATGTAACCTGCTGTATGAGCATGTTTCCCCCACCTAAGGGAAACAGAGCCTGTTATAACTAGCACCCTCCATGACATTACTCTTAGGCTAGATTACTGTCCGGAAGCCATCAAAAGCTTCCTATATCACTTCCACCAGAGGCAGAGGTTGAGAGACTTCTTGCCATGACTACTCCATCACCACCTATCTCACTATCACCACCCTCTGCAGGAGAGCGCCTTGCTAGGTGCATGGCCCCACCTGCACATTCATCACCACCACTTGTGCCATTCACCATTACTACCATCATCTGGGTGTCCAACCCAAATCCAGACACTTAGGATAGCATCTACTCAGGCCTTTATTGATGCAGTTACTGTTTCATTACTATCACCTCCACTACCACCACTACCACCATCTCTATACATACCACCACCTGTTGACCATAGGGATGATATTCCCGAGTCCCGAGCACCATCCTCGAAAGAGGTTATATTTTGTCCCTCTAGGCTCCAGATATGAGATCAGGGAGAGTTCTACTGCTAGATCTACCAGAGATCGAGGGGTAGATTATGGGTTTGTCAGCACCGTAGATGCTGAAGCGAGATGACAGGGGATTAGTGAGGTTGGGTATGGTATTAGGGATACTTGGGTAGGTCCGGCCAGAGCATTCCTGAGATAAGGCAACATATGACCGTAGGGAGAGTCAATACTAGGGTCCACAGAGCTTGCTGAGCTCCAACATGATACACAAGGACATGTATGCTTACTAGAGATAGCTCATTGATATTAGGCCTCATATATCACAGCGAGTCGATATGGACTCGCAAACGGGTCGACTTACTTATGAAGATAGAGACTCTCCACACCAGGAGACAGTATGATGTAAGAGGAGGAGGCTTATGCATTCCTGAAGAGCCTGGGCGCCCTCAATAGATTGATTCAGGCGACCCATTCAGGAGCTTCACCAGACCCATCATGATCATGTATATGCACACGAGACCCATCTCCAGGCACAAGCAGACACAGCTATAGCTGCAGGGTACTCTCATTCAGACACAACATCAGGTCACATGACGACTCGCGTTCAGATGCAGCAGACTGAGATAGGCACACTTCAGAGATACATAGACCGGTAGCGTCCAGGCACATATGGTGAGAACTCTCCTGTAGATAAGAGAGCATGAGCAGAGATAGGCGACATCAGACTGAGTTTGCTACAACTGCATACAACGAGAGCAGGCATGCCACAAACCAGATACTAGGATTCCAGATCAACAGATGCTCTGGAAGGCTGACAGTCACGTCTAGTATTTTAATGTTATGATCTTGCTAGGTCATTACAGCGAAGTTAAGTATAGGTTTCCCTCCGCTACAATAGCCTTAGATCTTTGTAAACGTTATTTTGTGTAATTCCAAAACTATTTCATGTAAAAAATTTGTAAGTTATGAATGAAATAGATGTATTATGTTGCATAATATACCTCTCTTGTGTTAACATCACATCTGTAAATTATTATGTACCTTGTTATGACTATGACCTCACGTGTTGTCTCTTATGATTTAGACGAATCATGGCACCTGCGACAAGATGAGGACCGAATACTACTCCTAACAACACCAACCCAAACAACATGACCCCTGAATCTATCCAAGCTATAATTGATCAAGCCCTTCTGAGAGCTAGGCAGCCAGCACCAGATACTAGGATTCTAGATCATCAAGATGCTTCTGGGAATGCTGACAGTCACGTCTAGTAGTTTATGTTATTATCTTGCTAGGTCATTGTACATGCATGTTAAGTATTAGGGGTTTTCCTCCGCTAGCATAGCCTTTAGATCTTTATGTATCGGATTTTAGTTTAATCAAACTATTTCAAAAAACAATATTCTAAGTTAATGAATGAAATTAGCATATGAATCAGTTGCAAAATAATCCCTCACTGTGTTAACAATCACTTCTTAGATTATTATGTTACCAATGTTATGATTGGACCTCACGTGTTGTCACTTATGATTTAGACGAATCATGGCACTACGACACGATGTAGACCGAACTACTACTCCTAAAACACCAACCCAAACAAAACATGACCCCTGAATCAATCTCGAGCTATAATTGATCAAAGCCCTATTGCGAAACTTCACCTAATGGAGATGAATCCACAGTTTCATACCGGGAATAACCGAAGGAATGTGTAAACTGCGCGCCTGTTTTTAAGCTGACATCATGAAGATGTCCCACCATGTAACTTCAAGGGGACTAAAGTGTGGTCCGTTTAACTTGGTGGATTGGAGAATATGGAGACAGTGTTTGTAATATCATTGGTTGTGCTATTTGAAATCAGGTGAAGTTTGCCACCTGCACTCCTGTTATGTGCGGCTTTTGACTTGGTGGAGATGTAATAAGAACCTTAGATCCTGAGGCATAGCAATGGGACTTGGAAAGTAACAAGAAAAAGAAGACAACAATATCTAAGTCCTAGCAGAAGAAATCAAGAAACTATAAACGAGCTGTGAACCTACATGTCAAGGAACATGTTTCCAGCATACACTGAACTTTTCCAAGAGCTAACCCTGGATATTACCTAACGTTTGTTGCCACAACGAAATCGAGAAGGTTGACAAGTACATCAGTGGACTTCCTGACAAATTTATGAGAACGTCAAATCTCCCAGACCCAAGACATTGGATGAGGCTTATTGAGTTGGCCAACGACTTGATGATCAAAACTCACGCAACCTACGCAAAAAAGGCAGACCTGACAACAAAAGAAGGTTGATGATTCATCCAGAAACAACCATGGTCAACCAACAACAACCTTCAAGAGGCAGAATGTTCATCACGGTCTACAATATGGGACAGCGAAAAGAAGCCGTATGGGGGGACCTTTGCCCAAGTCATCAAAGTGCCATTTCCACCATAATGGACCGGTAAGTCACGACCACGAAGTGCACACAATTGCAAACAAAAGTAGGGCACTTGCCCGAGATTGCAGGAGTACTAAGAAACACAAATTTGCTAATTACTCCATAAGGGCAATGGGGCAGCTCCCCCAATGGAATGGTTGTTTTGAGTGAGGAGCACTAGGGCATTTCAGAGAGATTGTCCTGAAGGTTGAAGAATACGGTTGGAGAAAAGGTAATAGCATCAAGGCTAGGTGTATCAGTTAGGAATGAAGAGAAGATGGGTAATGCAATCGGGAAAAACCTAGAATCCAATGTCGTATGGGTACGTTCCACTAAACAATACCTTATATGCAGCTATCTATTCCGACACTGGTGTCGATAGAATCTTTATATCCACTACATTTAGTTCCCTGATTAACATTGCCCCAACTCCGTTAGAAAATAGTTATGATGTCGAATTAGCTGATGGGAAAATAGTCGGGATAGACAATATTATTATATGAGGTTGCACTTTAAATTTCTTAGACCATCCGTTCCACATAGATCTAATGCCCGTAGAACTGGGTAGTTTCGACATCATTATCGGTATGGACTGGTTAAGAAGATGTCAAGCCGTGATCGTGTGCGATGACAAACTTATTCAAGTTCCCTTTGGGAATGAAACTTTGACTTTTTGTGGCAACGAAAGTAGCAACGGGAGAGAATCTCGGTTGATAGTTATCTCATGTTTAAAAGCTCAAGAGTACATGGCGAAGGGATGCCAGGTCTTTTTGGCGTAGATATCTGCCAAGAAAGAGGAGGACAAGTCGGAAGGAAAACAAATTAAGGACGTACAAATCATCCGAGACTTTCCTGAAGTGTTTCCCAAGGACTTGCTGGGTTTTCCTCCGGCTCGACCAGTAGAATTCCAAATAGACTTAATTCCAGGAGCCGCACCCGTAGCTCGAGCACCGTATCGATTGGCTCCATCTGAAATGAAGGAATTATCAAAACAAATACAAGAGCTTTCCGACAAAGGATTCATAAGGCCTAGTTCCTCACCTTGGGGAGCCCCGGTCTTGTTTGTCAAAAAGAAGGATGGGTCATTCAGGATGTACATTGACTACAAGGAGTTAAATAAGCTGACAGTGAAGAATAGTTATCCACTCCGGAGGATCGATGATTTATTTGATCAACTCCAAGGATCCAGTATTTATTCGAAGATAGATCTAAGATCAGGATATCACTAGCTTAGAGTACGAGAGCAAGACATTCCAAAGACGGCGTTCCGAACTCGATATGGTCATTACGAGTTCCAGGTTATGCCATTCGGACTGACAAACGCACCTGCGGTATTCATGGACCTTATGAACAGAGTATGCAAGCCTTACTTGGATAAGTTCGTAATTGTTCTTCATTGATTGACATTACTTATTTTATTCAAAGGACAATAAAGAGCATGAAGAACATCTTAAGGCCATTTTGGAATTGCTTAAGAAGGAGAAGTTGTATGCCAAGTTTTCAAAATGTGAAATTTGGATTCCAAAGGTACAATTTCTCGGGCATGTCATTGATAGCAGAGGCATACACGTGGATCCAGCCAAGATAGAATCTATCAAAGATTAGGCATCTCCTAAGACACCAACAGAGATCCGCCAATTTTTAGGTCTTGCTGGTTAGCGATCAAAGTCATATGAGATTTTTCGAAGATTGCTAAAAAATCATTGACAAGCTTACTCAGAAAGGAATCAAGTTTGACTAGGGTGAAAAGGAAGAGAACGCATTTCAGTTGATAAAGCAGAAGTTGTGCAGTGCGCCAATTCTGGCTTTACCTGAAGGAAGCGAAGACTTTGTGGTCTACTGTGATGCGTCACACAAAGGTTTAGGTGCTATATTGATGCAGAGAGAGAAGGTGATTGCCTATGCTTTTTGACAACTAAAAGTTCAAGAGAAGAACTACACCACTCATGATTTAGAACTTGGACCGGTAGTGTTTGCTCTAAAGATATGGAGACAATATCTATACAAAACCAAATGCACCGTGTTCACCGACCATAAAAGTCTACAACACATTCTCGATCAAAAGGAGCTTAAATAGGATCAACGCCGTTGGCTAAATTGCTGTGATTACGATTGTGACATTCGTTATCACCCGGGGAAGGCAAACATAGTGGCCGATGCATTGAGCCGTAAGGAACGGATTGAGCCATTGCGGGTTCGAGCCTTATTGTTAGACTATTGGAGCATTAATCTTTCCTAAACTAATTTTAGAAGCTCAAACGAAGAAGCCCAGAAAACCAAGATATGGAATTAAGAATTAGGCGGTATGAAAAAAAGATATACCCAGGAGAAATTAGAACCACAGCGTCCGATTGGAACTTTATGTTTAAACGGCGGAGTTGGTTACCTTTGCTAAGGAGACTTAAGATCCGAGATTATCACAGAACACACAAGTCAAGAATACTCTATCCATGCCCGGTTCCGAAAAGATGTATCAAGACATAAAAACTTAATAATGTGGCCAAACATAGCGCAGACATTGCCCACCTTATTTAGACAAGTGCTTGAACATTGCGAGGGTCAAAGGCCGAACACCAAGGCGATTGGGATTGTTATGTACAACAGCATTACCAGTGGAAGAGGGATAATATCGCGATGGATTTTTATCACCAAGCTTCCTAAGTCTCGTACATAAGTGTTTCTAAACACCATCTGGGTAATATGGATCGACTTACAAAATCTGCTCACAATTCTTGCCAAATAAGGGAGAAACGATCCCATTGACCAAGCTGAGCAAGGCTGTACCTGGACAGTATAGTAGCAAAACACGAATACTTATGTCAATCATCTATGATCGAAGATGGGAGATTCACATCTAATATCTCTGGAAATCATTTTTAGAAAGCATTTGTGAACAGATATAAGTATGACATTGCATATCAAATCCAAACCCGACGGCCAAAGAGCAAGAAACAATCTAAACCTACTCGGGACATGCAAAATACGGGTAGCTTACCTTGATCGTTTTAGGTAATTGGATCGGGTAATAGCAATTCAGAGCCCACTATAAGGCCCCCCCCCCCCAAGTTTTCACATAAATACAACGAGTTATCACTAGCTAAGCATACAAAAGCCGCAACCTTATGAGTCACTGTATGGTACAAGTAAATGTCAATCACAGATGCTGCTTAGGGCCGAATTGAGAATTCACAACTTGACTGTCCAAATTGATCTAAGAAACAACGGAAAAGATCATCCTGATCAAGCAAAGGATGCAAGCTGCTCAGGATCGACAAAAGAACTACGCTGATCAGAAGCGAAAGCTGATGGAGTTCGAAGTTGAGAATAGGGTTATGCTCAAGGTCTCACCTTGAAAAGGGATCGTACGATTCGGTAAGCAGGGGAAGCTGAACTTGAGATATGTAGGACCTTTCAAGGTGTTAGCCAAAGTTGGGAAAGTTTCCTACAAGCTGGAACTTCCCTAAGAGTTAAGCAGAGTTCATCACACTTTCCATGTGTCTAATATGAAGAAATGTTACGCTGACGAACCATTAGTCATGCCGTTAGAAGGAATTCATGTTGACGATAAGCTCTAGTTTGTGGAAGAGCCCGTTGAAATCATGGAACGGGAGATCAAACGATTGAAGCAAAGCCGGATACCATTGGTTAAGGTTCGCTGGAACTCTAGGAGAGGTCCTGAGTTCACCTGGGAACGTGAAGATTCGTTCAAACAAAAATACCCACAGCTTTTCACAAACCGGGCTTCGTCATCCACTACAAGGTCTTAAGCTTTGAGGACAAAGCTCTTTTAACGGGTGGAGACTGTAACATTTCTCAATTTCAGGTCATTTCACGATTCCTATTATTCGTCACTATTTATTTTGGTCCAATACGCGTTTACTTTTAATTTAACTTTTAAGCTAAATCGCGTAGACTAGAAGTAATCATTTAATGTAAACGGTCATCCAATAAATGAAGGTTTACATCGACCAAGTAATATATAATTATTGAGAAGATAATTATTAACTTTGCGTATTTTATTTTTATTGGTCACGTAAAGGGTTTATGTTTCGCAATAAAATACATTTGGACACACCTCGGAAATACCTAGACTTACCTAGACTCAAACCAATACCCACTTTTAAAACCTTAACACAAAAATTAAGTAAATTTTGTGTACATAACTTACTATGGACGAATATTGGGCAACAAAACAACTAGAAATCTTCCTTTGATCCTTAAGTACATGTACAAAGTTCCATTAATTAATTTTAGTCCTTAATGTCTCCCACTAACCTATTACACAATGGTTAATAACCATTGTGTCTCTCTTTTTCCTTATATAACCGGCTAGTGCATGTATATGTACAAAACCCATAAGATTTCCATAATCTAGCTTAATCTTGTACAAATATCATCTAATTAAGACATGTATTTAGTGGTTTAGCTAAATACAATATGTGACTAACTAAAAACTACAAAACCACCTTGTTAAGGGTACAATTTGGTTTGTTTAGGACTAGGAGGTATGTAACTAGCCCATTTGCCTATAAATACACGCTCATATTGTCACTTAAAGCATTTCTAAAACTCTCAAACCCTCTTAAGGATAAACCATACTCATTTACTCTCTCTTGCATTTGGTTCTCTTATAATCGAACCCATACACGACCCACATTCCTTCTAAAGACACAAGGTGCACTTAAGTTAGCATACAAGGGTGTTAAGAAGTGTATACGAGCTAAAGATTGGGTATACCAAGCTTTGAAGCTTAGGAATATTACACGTTTAGGTGTAAACATATTGTGTTGTCTTATAATCCATGAAACTATATACTAGGACTCTTGTAAGTTACTATACCACTCGTATTATATTTGTTTTCCTTGTGAACTAGTCAATATGTCTTGTCAATATATAAATGTTATGCTAGCATGAGTTCACCCCCTCAACTATTTCTATATCCCCATCCATTAACCCCCCCATCCATTACCCCTACATCCACCCCACCCACACCCATCAATATATTATCACTTACCTAACCCAGTACCACTCCTCACTGTAACACAATGGCTTAATATCGAGCTAAGGATTAAACGTTTACGTTTAAGTTACGCGAATGGAAACCAATATGAAAAGTAACACGTATACGCTAAATACATAAAACCTATACGTAAACATTACATAAAAACATGATGGTTTGGCTTGGGAAGGAGTATACAAGCTAATTAGACGCTTGCATGTGTTAAAAATGAACCATAGGTAGGACAAATAAGCTCAAGGTGTTCGTTCGTGGTTAAACACTACAAACCCAAACCATACGCACCCACAATGGACGTGCATGTCCATTATTGGGCCACGAAGCCCATGAATAGGACACGAGCTTATAGGTTGGCTTATGTATAACTTAAAGAGCTTAATAGTAGCTTAAGGTGCTTAACTAAACCCTAAAACCACTAATAAGCCTAACGGACCACTAACGGATCACGTTGGGCCAAACAGTCCATTAACAGACGTTAATGGGCCTAACAGTCCATTAGTTAAGGCCCACAACTTATTAATAAGCTCACTTGAGCTTATTGAAGGGTTAGAGGACTTAGTGAACTCGTTTGGTTAAGAATTCATATAAGGAAACCCTATCGGGCCATAAATGGGCTTAACGAGGCCCAATACAGGTCCAATAGCCACCAATAAGCTAAAGCAGCTTATTCGCGAGGCCTTTATATTAGGTTTGTGGGTTTATTATAAACTTAAAATGCTAATGGACCTTAATTGGACAAGCTTAAACACGTAAAACCCTTAACTGATTCATAATAGGCCCAAAAGCCCATTATCGAGAGCTTATTTGCTTATAAATAAGCCAAACTATAAAAATAGCTTAAATGTAATATAAGGATCTTTATTGAAACTATAAAATGAGCTAGAACATGTTATAAAAAACCATAATGGACCTTCTAAGACTTTTTGGGTTAAGGTTATCGGGCTAACGAGCCCAATAAGCTCAAAATAAGCTCATCTAAGCTTATTATTAAGCCAATCAGTTTCAATAAGCTTGAATAATCTTAATAAGGGCATATGTGCCTTTGAAAACTAAATTAGACATTTAAATTGCTTATTAGACCTTAACGGGCCCAAAAAGGTCCAATAAGCCCAAATAAGCTCATCCGAGCTTATTTATAAGTTGTCACAGCTTATATGGCTTATTGGAGCTTAATAAACAAAATTATTGCAATTGTTAGACTTATTGGGCTTAAAATGAATTTTTTGTAAGTTAAGGTGACTAAAAGTGTCAAAATGAAAAACTTAGGTTTAAAAACTGTCTAAAAAAAACTGATTCTATAAATTCTTGGGGTTGTTTTGTCAATTCTGAAACTTAAAGGGGATGTTTTGAGAACATAAGGACCTAAAGTGTAATGGTTGCAAAGTTAAAGGACTAAAAGTGAAATATGAAAAACATAGGGGTTTTAAAGTGTAAATTTTATTATTTTTAAAATAGGGACTGTTTTTGTAAAATATAGGAAAACCTAAGGGATATTTTACAAACATAAAGTGTTTTTTATAATCACTTTAACGTATCGTACAAGTTATGAATATTTATCGGATTTTTTACATATTGAAAAACACGACTTAATATAATATGGAATATTTATTAATAACGCCTTATAAACATACTTTAGTGTTTGCAATCATATACTATCCACGACCTGCAAGTAAAGACAAATACACTAAACATGTTGCACCAGGTAACAAGTGATTAACAGTTTATATATATATATATATATATATATTGTATATATATATATATATATTATATATAATATATATATATTTATATATATATTAACTAGCAATTTATTGTAGTCTTATGCATTAAGGTCGTTGCCTTAAACTTGTAGACTAAGACTGGCCGTATTTACTTAGGTATTTGACGGTGTGATTCATTTGCCATACTTGGATATATTTATCATTCACAGAGGACTACCTACTCAGGTGAGTTCATAGCCCCATGTTTTATAATTATTTAAATGATTTACATCTTTGGGGTGAGAACATGCTTTGTTTTACAAATTGGACGCAAGTGTACATTTTATACAATGATTACGTGTTTGCCTAAGTAGCGATAACCCACTGAGCCCATTATCATGAACTGTTAATTACTAAATTGTGAGCACGATTGTTATAAATTGATCTATTTGGGATTGACATCCCCGTTTCGGTGAGTAGCGCTCACTATGCCGGGTTGCCGGACAACAAACGTATACCATGTCAGATTTGGGATGTTGCGGGTTAGAAACATCATTCACGGGCATTTATTGGCAATTTATTGCATTCATACATGTCGAGCTTCAGTGTCATGAGCTTAGAAAAACGTAATTACTTTTTATGATGTTTGCATCTGTTTCTTAATCATACACTTGGAAATCTTGCGGTCCTACTATTGATTTCATAACCTATGAATTCACCAACTTTATGTTGAACGTTGTAAAGCATGTTTCTCAGTCAATAAGGCACAAGGTTCCAAGATACATTGGGGGTCACTCTTTGGAGAGTCAGTACTAAAGATTTGGGGCGTAGTACATTTTGAGAACATTGTTATAAACCAAAATCTTTACTTGTATTGTCGAACAATTTAAAGCCATGAGCTTATGTAATGAACAAGTATTTTGTTAATCCAATGTATCTTTTTAAATGACACGTTTAGTGGTCGTTCTCATATCTTGTGCTATTGATCTATGAAGTAACGCCCTCGGATATTCAACATTCCGCTGCTACCCAGATTTGGGGGTGTTACAAAACCCTCCTTTGTATTTATCTATAATTGCATGAAACTTAGGTTGTAGATCCTTTTGATGTTGCTTCTTGTTGATGAGTATGCGCGTTAGGCTTTAGAAAACCAGCTTTTATCTGTATCATTGTTGATATGTCTAGGGAAACGCGAGTAGTGTAGAAAGGATACCATTGATGACAGTGTTCATACTACCTTACCCCTAATATGGTTGATTGATCCCTCTTAAGTTATTTCACATGCATTTAATATACTCTTAGGGGCCTTGTAATAGTCTTCATACTACTTGTTACTTGTGCAATTGACCTAACGGAATATTAAATAGACGGTGAGTTCGTGTAATCCGTTCATGACCTAGGAAATACTTACACAGATCATCACAAGTGTGACAAGGCAACGGATCTAGGAGAAGCAATCTGAGGAGTAGTGCATGATTACGTAAATACATTTGTTTATCATAAAGTTATCACCAGTAGTTTAGATATTACTTAGTTTAGTTATTAGTTAAATAAACCAACCTCTCAAACCATAGATTTACCTGCTTCTTATAAATACAAAAACATAAAAAGAATCTTCTCTCAACCCCTAGAATTCTGTTAGACCGTGATCAGGCCTTCCCAACCTATTCCCCTATAGAACGATAACAACCCCTGAGTCTTTCCTATACTACACTGCAACGACTAGGTACACTGCCTAGAGGATTGTAAAACTTCCTGTGAAGTCTTCGCAAGCCTTATACCACTCGCCTATCCTATGATTCCTAAGTGGAATGAACCCGCAAAAGGAATTAACCTTTTCTTAGTTCTTAGTGAATCAACCTTCCAACTAAAATATGAGATATGCTCTTAATTCCATTCAAATATTCTAATGTGTTTCACGCCTTTTACCATGACTAGACATGTCAAAATAAAAGCTTACACCCTATGGATGCAAGGACCTGAAGACAACATCTCATGCCAATAAATTGCTATTCATTACCATGGCTAACTTTCCTATCTTGGCTTTCGTACTAAGGGTCACCTAATGGGAATACGGCAAAAACCTTAAGGACATGGTAGTTCCTAGAGTTCAATAATTGACACCAAGATTTGTTAGTTAACTTATCCACTGTTGGGGTTTCATTTTATACACTTTTTCTGGGGTCATTTAACCCCTAAATTGTGCAATGATGTCCAATTTATGTCAACTTAATTAGTCCTTTTTGTGTTCTTCAGAACTTGAATAGCTTTTGGAAGGTTATACATGTGACTTGGGATATTTGGGAGAAGAACGGGACATCGACTTCGGACTCTTCAACTAATCTCTTGAAGAATACGCGTATTTAGTGGTGAGAACGGCGTCACATTTTATTGTGGCAGGCGTCATTGGCTTACAATAGAAAAAAAAAAAGGCGCGGTAGACTTCTTGCGACGATGTCAGGATCCAACCAACTTCGAGAAGCCCAAGAATATTCTGCGGGCGATGGTGATGTGCTGTCGTGTAGGGTCAATTAGTTGATTATCAAGTTTTAAATTTATATTTAGCTGACAAACCTAAAACCAACACTTTAACGAGGAAGTGTGCTGGTCAAGGATGGAGTGTTTGCGGTAAGTAGTGGTTGTTCGGAACACTAAGAGTCGAACATTTAATCCGATATTCTATTAGTATTTTAATTAGTTTAATTACTGGTTAAACCTATGCTATATACGTTGTCTAATGATATGGGGGGTTTTCAGTCTGAGAGACTGGCACAGGTTTAGTGGAAACAAATATCAATTCAATACACAATAAACCAAAAAGAAGATAGAAAAGCGGTACAAGCCAAATGATAGAAAACTGTATTAGCCATATTAAATCGGTTCAATGCTGGTTTGTTTGTTTTAGTGCAATGATTTACTTATCTCAAAACGGCATATGATTCTTAAGACTTAGGCGGGACATCATCCTAAGACCTAGACAAGATTAATCCTGTCACAATTAACGCATCTGCATAAAGCATCCTTTAGTTTAATTATAATCTATCTTAGGGTGGGGGGGGGGGGGGGGGGGGGGAATAAAGCAGTGGTGATCATGTTTAAAAACCCTAGCCCAACGGAGACTTTACCCAACTTATTACTTGATGGTGATTCATATACTGGAAGTCCGCTATTCCAAATTCCTTTAACAGTTATTTAAGGAGCATGATTGCTAAAACATAATACGGGTCCACCTACTGGGTCCAACGTAAGCTCATAATTTAAAAGACAAAGACAGAACATTATTTGTGATCCTATTGGTCCAGTAATATTAAACACGATATGGAGAGCTATCCCTAGTATCTAGATTACTTGGTCCATATCACTAGATCCAGTTGAATGATAGGTCGTATATTCAAACACATAAACAAGTATGAGGTGTAAACTAATTAAACAATCAACGATAAATTAAGAAATCGATTTTAAAACAAACCAAACATTAAACTTTCATTAAGATGACTAATACCCGAGGGTATTAGCCCACAACTATTGTAATTATACAAGCGTAATCAAACAATGAAAATCGAACAATTAAGAGAGTAAAAATTACATGATGTCTTTATGGATTGTGATCAATGCTTGACCTTGGTGGTGATCTTCTCTTCTAAAATTCGTCTTATATTGAGTTGGTATAAAGAATATGGGGAAATATTTGCACACTGAAAAACTGTTTTTGAGGGGTCTTTATTAATAGTGTCTGAAAAAGACTCGATACGCCGTATCTGGCAAGGTCGATACGGCGTATTGGGCTGGATTCCTTAGAGTGCGCGCTACGTTCATAATCAATCAATGATATCATTCCTAATTTACTTGATTTACTGTATCTTCGAATAGTTATCTTCATGGTTCGGGTATGTAGGGCAGAAGGGATTAGGCGTATTGGGTATTGGTCAAATGCATTTTTCTTGTGAAGTCTTGCTCGATCGCCGTATCTCTTTTGTTGGATACGGCGTATTGGTCAGAAATTAGCATTCTTCAAATATCTTCATTTTAGCTCCAAATTATGCGCCTTTTAGCTTGTCTTCACAAAACACTCCTGAATTACTGCATTTATCAACTTTAAAGCAATTTAAGTACCAAATAATGTAATATTTATATAAATCGTGGGCACAACTGAAGGGCATAATAATATAATTTAAAGTGATGTTATTGATGTCATTTAAATATCCCCCACTTTGATCCCTACTTGTCCTCAAGTAGGACCTTAGAAAAAGTTTCTGTTTATGAAAATGTGTTCTAAACCGAAGTTGAGTTTTCCCTGTTTAAGCATCATTCTTGTCCTAACACCTGTACATAACCAAGCTCGCATGAAATTATGAAATGGAAACACTCAGATCCAATCGACTAATCTAGGGGTTGTGCAACATTTGATTGGTACGCTCAATTGCTCGGTCGTGATTAGTTTCATATCATAGGCTTGGCAAGAATACACATCTCCACCGCTAAAGCTAAAGAGAAACAAGTCAAAAGATAAATTGGGTTAAGAAGGCTTAGGGTTGATTATTCAACAATCTTTCACCATAAGTACCGCATAAACAAGGCAGCTGTATCATACATACACAGCCATAATGACGGAATAGACATATACAATCCGAACACATCCCTGTTCGTGTTTAACCAGCGGTTAGGATGAAGAATGATATAGGGTAGGGACCTTCTAACTTTCACCAAAAGTCGTCATCCAACAAGGCAGCTGAGACATGCATACATGGCCGTAACGACGGAATAGACATGCATGCTCGAACAAGTCCTCGTTCGAGTAGACACTAAGGTTAGTTGCTAGGAAAGGGAAGTAAAATGGTTGTTAAATAAAATTCACAAAACAAATAGATTAAGCCAACAAATAAGGTGCGGTTGCTAGTAACTTTCCCCTGACCGTTCCATGACAAAGACTCGAATATATAGACAGATGCCTCGATCACAGAAATGACAAAGACAACCAAAGTTGACGTTCCCATAACTGTCAACTTCCCTTACATCCCTCTCTTTAGATTCTTTTACACAAGTGGTGATATCAGCCACTTTTTACAAAACTTAACATCGTTGATTTTTGTAACGTATTGACGAATAATCGATCCTTCTAAGTGATTCCTTCGGCATAGACTTCTTTTGAAATGACTATTTTTCTTCCTTCTCTTTTTTCATAATGCATAATAAATCTCGGTTTGATTTCACTCTCTTCACTTTTATAATTTATCCGGATAATCTTTTCCTTGTAGTACATCTTCATCGAACATAATTCATAATTGCGAAAAGTAGCAAAACTTACGAGCTACATATTTTCCCATTTCATTAGTGTAATTTCCCGACCATTACAAAGATAGAAAAATTTCACTTTAACACAGGAAA
>BQNB010068230.1:0-11996 GCA_026074375.1 Tanacetum coccineum
TGCCCAAACAAACACAAGATGACTACTCCATGATCAAAGAAGTAACAAAACACATAACATTCATCATGAATTCAGTAAAGATCATATTCAAAAGATAAACAAGATTTATACCAACTTCAAGAGCAAATGTTTGATAATTTCACAAGTTTTCCCAACGAAAACTATATTATATTCAAAGTAAACCCGAAAACTATAAACAATTCTGTCACAACCGCTTATAGATTTGAATTACACTACAATACTACTTCCTTGGATTTATTAAAACCTGGGAATATTGATGAACATCAAGCAAGTTCAACCAATTCCCCAAGAATACTTTCAAACTCTAATTCTACTTGTTGAGAGGATTGTAGATGATTGTGTGTTATTGGAAATGGATTAATGAGGTTTGAGAATGGTGGTTGGTTTTTGGAAATTGATGGTGGAGAGTGGTGGTAGTCGATGGTGGTGATGATGGTTTGAAGGGGTGTTTGGATCCTTGGTTTGTCAAGCCAAGATCCCCAATTTCTCCCTCTCTAAGTTGTTATAGAGCTAAAAGGAATTATGTGTGTTTACCTGGAGTTCTAGGGGTATTTATTGGCTTTAGAAATACTTAGGGACCAAGTTGGGGGGTGAATGTAGTCGAATTTGAGGCTAAATTCATGAATTTATTGCATCAGACTGAAAGTACGACGCACATTTATATATGTGCGTCGTACTTAAGATTTCTTGAAAAGCGTGCCGTACATTTTTGGAAGTGCAGCGTACATTGTGCCATTTCAGCTTTTGGGCCAAACCAAAGTTTTAGATAATTGTTTTTCGATCGCGTGGCCGCCAGAATCGCGTCACTCCGAGTTCGTATGCTCAAGTTATGGCCAAAACAGTGGACAGGTGTCGGGAGATCTTTATCTTGAGTTATTTCTTCGTTTAAGCTTCTAATCTTCGTGTATTCTTCCATTTTCTTCCATGACACGTCTTAAGAATCTACAATAGCAAATATACTCGATTAAGTATTGAAAGTTCTTATAATTAACTGATATATATACATAAAAGCACAGATTACCCATATAGAAATATGTATAATTTGAGCGTTATTAAATCCCCCCACACTTAAATTTGCTTGCCCTCAAACAAATCCAAGAAAACAATTTTAAAAACAAGGTCCTAAGTGACGAAATTAGGAAAATTAAAAAAATATATCGAAAATATTTATGGTTTTATTATAAAAAGAATAAATTACACGTTTCGTCCCTATGGTTTATACCAAATAAAACTTTTAGTCCATATTCGATTAAAAGTGCACCAATCGTCCCTAGTTTTCAAACTTATTGCATTAATGGTCCCTATTTTGTCAAATAGAGACCAACTGTGTAATAAATTTGTTTAAAATGTGTTACACGAATAGTCCCTATTTTCCATAATAGGGACTATCAATGAAACATGTTTGATAAAATAGGGATTATCTATGTAATTAAATTCAAATAGGGACGAAACATGTAATCTGGGTAAACCATAGGGACAAAACGTGTAATTTATCCTTATAAATAAGCGCAAAAGGCGCAAACACCCCCCACACTTTAGGGTTTGCTTGTTGGTATTCGCTATTTTATACATACTTTTTACCTTGAAAAACGAACCTAAAAGACCAAAAACATAATTAAAATGGCAAATATATGCTTGTTTTTGTGTTTGTGTATGTGCAGGTACGGATATCAAGAAAAGGAGAAAATTAAAGACAAAAGCGGACAAAACCAAGCACGAGATTGGAAAGAGCACGAGATTCCGAGTCCGACGGTGCCTTCATCTTTTATTGGGCCGGCCCGACACCATTTATATGGGTCGGACCGACCCACACTTATTAAAAGCCCAAGTGATGTTATTAAAGTCAGCCCACGACTAAATGAAAAAAACAAAGTCCAATTGGGAGGCCCAGAATGAAGGGCAGAGACGCAGCCCATTTTGAAATGGATACAAGGCCCAGTTGGTACTACTATGCGTAGAGGAAACGCATAGAATAAAGGAGATATGATATATCTACACAGGAGCAAATGACACATTTTTTTTATCTATCTTATCTTTCCATTTTTTGGTGTTTTTCATTCACTGTCTTTTTTTCATTTTTTAGTTTTCAAAGATAGGTAGTAGCAGTAGGTAGAATTAGTTTAGGAGTAGAATATATTTTTTTCTCTTCTCTAATGTATTTTCATTCCAATCTTATGTAATGTTTTGAGTTCGATTTGCAACGCACCGTTCGATCTATTGAAGTACGTTTTCAGTTTGATTTGTTTAAGTATGGTTCCGGTTGATTTGTTGTTCGTTGATTCGAAAGGTTGGATTCGGTTCTATTCGATATTTTAGATTAGTCAAATTTATGAGATTATGATTCGAAGGTTCGTATTAGTTTTTTTTAGGTTTGATTCGAAAATTTATGTTACTTTACCTTTATGCTTATTTTCTTTAACTTGTCCATCGTAGTGCTTATTTTGTTGGTTTAAAAGTGGATTTTGTTCTATTCGGTTAATCGGAATTTAGTTCGGTTCGAGTATTGCTTATGTTCGAGTTTTGCTTATGGTTGAGAGTTGCTTATCTCGTTTGCCTATCCTTCGATGAGCTTATTTTGTGGTTATATCGGTAGATTGGTTTCGGATTGATTATTCGGATATTGGCTAATTGGGTTCGAGCGTTATGTTTCATTCGGTTTGACTAAGTTTTAGAAATAGTTTTTTTTTATTAAAAAAAAGTGATTAGTCATTTAGCTTATTAGCTTTTTAGAAGAAGTCAGCTTATAAAAAGTGCTTAATGGGCTCATTTTTCTTTCATTTAGCCTTATATAGATTTTCGAATGGTGAATTAGTAGATTAGTGGTTCGGTAGGAGCATATTTGAGTAACAAAAATAGCTTGTAGTTCTAGGCTTATATATAAAAGTAAATTGGGCTTACCTTATCTCAGTAGAGAATTTCGGATCATAATTAGAGTAATATAGTTCCATGTTAGGTTTATTTAATATTTTGTCATAACTTTGTTGTCTTGTTGATGATGGATTCGATTCTACACTATGGCGTGGAGCTTAAGGGTTCATAAGCTTATTAGATTTACCTAGCTTATAGCTTTATTTTGCTTTTGTTAAGCTTAAACTTAATAAAGTTGACAACTTTATTACTCTTTAAGTGAGATTAAAGCTAACAGAGAAATATGCTAAGTTTTCTTATTAAGTTTATGTAATCGGGTGGTATTTTATTAGTTTCGGTTTCGTCATTCGGGTTTTACTTCTTTTCCTTTTTCCATTATTATTAGTTTTAGCTTATTTAGCTTAATATGCTTTTTATTATTGTTATGCTTATTATTGTTAGTTTAGTTGTCATGCGTAGTGAGTAGTTTAACTTGTGTCTGCTAAGTGATTAGTGATTTAGAATTTAAGTGCGGTTTTAAAAAGGTTTAAAAAAATTAATAGTCAATTTACATACCGTCATTTACTTTTAATGCAATTTAAATACTTGTCATTTATTTTCTTGCAACTTGTTTTCTAAGGATTTTTATTCGTTAAACCTAAGCCCGCACTTAAGGAACATTTCACGTCACTTAGCAAGCATATTAGTCATTTATATCTTTTAGATCAATTTTAGTTTAATCTTTTAGTTTTTAATCTTAGAATTAATATTAGTTTAATTTTTAGTATAAAAATAGTTTAAAACCAAAACAAAAATATTTGTCATTCAAGCACCAAACAAAACATTCTCATTAATTTCAATTCATCTCTCGCCGTGGAAACGACACTCGGAAGATAGACTATTATTTTTTCTAAAGTGATTTTCTTATCTAACGGGATACTCTCTATACTATTACTTGTTAGATACATTACTATTTGGTATTATATATTATATATATTTTATCGAATCAGTTATATTTGAGTTGATAAGACAAAACAAGAATGAAACAAGAAGGACTTAAAGGAAAAGGACCTAAATCGACAATAAGAGATTCTTCAAGCTGGTGGTGAATGTTTGGTAAAACCTTGTTATGATAATATTGATTCTATGTTTGAATATTCCGCCTATGTTATCATTATCCTAGATTAGTTCTTAATAAACTAGAGCTACAACGATCATTTGGTTTTCACAAGGTTATTTAATGCTGCCATTGGTAAGGTGAAGTTGCTGCTACTAGTCTAAGTAATTAGTGTTGGAGTTAGTAATGGGACAACACGATATCTATTCATGATTGTTGATTATGGTGATGGCAGTTTGCTAAAAGTGATATGTCGAGGTTCGTGTTTGGTTATGGTTTGTGTGCTTATTTGTTAAATGTTACAGCTTCAAATCTTATCAAAACAATGTTTTGTTAAGCTACTGGTTGATTTCGGACATAGGTAATATTACTACTGTTAAGCTTGGTATTTACTACTGCTCTCTTTATTAATACTGCTTGGGATAACGATTACTATATTTAGCTGCTAAGTTTAAGGGGAAAGTACATTTAATATGTATATGGGATGTTTGTTTGATTTGTTGGTGATTGAAAGTCCACACATAGATGGTGTTTTATTTGGAAAGAAAAACGTTTGTTCAATACTTCCAAGACACTTCCAATCATCCGATGGACGGATAATAACTTTTGTTAATCAGAGCCATTCGTTGTCAACAAGGACCCGGTGTCAATATTCCTCGCATGTTCCTCCACAAATTATCCATGAATGTTGGTTTTATGAGTGTGTGAATGGTTAATGGATCTTTGTCAAACGATGCACTTGTAAGTCTTGTGGGAAAGGTGCTCATATTGGTTATAATTGTCCACACGCAAATTCCGATTATCTCTAAGACCGGAACCATGCTACAAATCAAAACCATAATGAGAATCCGACAAAAAATTGCAAAGTTTGCAACACCAATGTCTTTTGGTACATGCCAACAATGTTGGTTGTAATGAATATAGATGGATTGTTTTTATTGAACTGTTGGAAAATGGAACATCAATTTAATTTTCAACTCCGTACTCTTCTAAGATTCTCCCAGTGTTGCAGCAAACAATCCCCACAACCAATACTTACCATACTCTTGTGAGTTATGTAGGAACATTCTCATTACCATACGATGTCCACCTCAAGTCCCATTTGTCTACAATAAGGACTCGTGTTTCAATCAAAGCTTTGATTTTTTCCACAAACTTCACCGAGTTTTCACCAACAATATCCTTGTTGTGAAAATTGCGGGGGTCCTCATGAAACTTACCAATGTCAACCATTGAATGAATGTATTTGTTCAGGTAGATAATTCTGCTATGAGATTTTAATTTCTTTTGTTTTGACCCAATTTCAACCCCCGAATTACCGTCAATATCCAATCTCCAATGTTCAAAATAGCCTTTTTAAGGCGCATATTGAGTTTCTCAATTCTCAAAAACAAGCGTATGGAGCAAATACATCCATGTGTGATAGGGGGGGTCAATTGGATACAAAAAAGGAAGAAGAATAGCAAAATTGAAAGAAGAGCAAGCGGCGAAGAGATCGATATTGGAAGAATTCACGTTTGCTACGATGAATGACGATGACGAGGATAGTTCTATACCCTTGAAAAGACATTATTGTTTGGACTTCCTCCGTGTTTCAATCACATTCCGCGTTATCAACCGAGAAGCCCGTTGACTTCATCAGCAAAATGGAGGATGAGCATCTCACAATAATTCCAGAAATGGATTCCACGAAATTCATAAAGTCTAGTGTTGAGAACCTTTTCCCAACCCCAAGTGAGCCCGAGGGATTTCTCACGATATCGAAAGAGTGTGATGTGCTCGTTGCTGATAACTAACAAATTTCTCTAACCTTCTCTTGATCTAATGATGATGATGCCTCTAGTGATGAGAGGAATTCAAAATATCTTCCAATCCTCTTTTTGATCTAGATGAGGTTAGTCCAATTGATGATGAGGTGTTAGAAAGTATCACTTCAATTCCCCCAGGAATTGATTCCTTTGATGCCGAATCCGATCTTATAGAATCTTTGCTTAATCGTGATATTTCGTTTGATTCTTCTTCAAAGATTGATTTTCTTCTCGATGAGTTCGCCGATGAACTCACTCGTCTCCAATCAATTCCACTGGGAATTGATAATATCAACCTTGATCCGGAGGGTGATATTTTCTTTTTGGAGAGTTTGCTATACGATAACTCTTCTCCCCGCCCTCCGGAAGAATTTAATTCGGAAAATCCTACCGAGTCTTTCTCTCCATCTCCTATCCCGGTCGAGGATAGTGACTCTCTTATGGAGGAGATTGACATTTTTCTTGATGTGGATAATCAATACCAACGGCATTAGAGTGATGATTTCGACTCGAAGATGAGCATAATTCTACCTTCCGTCCCGAGTTTGAATCATTTCATGTTGATTATCCTGATTCGGGAGATTCAACCATTGATGTGGTGGAAGACATCCCCATTGATGTGCCTAATATTTTTCCCACTCATCTCGCCCTTTAATTGGATTTCAACTTCATTCCTTCTCTTAATGATCTCGGATCCGATCTTGATGTTTCTTCTCCTTCCGGAGATAGTAACAAAATTTACGATCCGGGGATATGCATTGAAGTCAAATCCACGAGATTTCTTTCTATTCTTTCTCCCGTGATTGATACCTTACTTTCATTTTCATCCGAAAAATAACGACAGTGTTTCAATCACGGTGTTCTTAGCCTGTCTAAGGAGAAATCTTCTTTCTTCCATCACCTTCGGGCTTTAACAACGCTTCCAAGCTTTTTTATCAGAAGATGTTGATTCTTGGAGACAACACTCCTAATTTGGGTGTTCTTCATCCTCATTTTTATCCCCCTTGACAAAGCTCAAGTATGGGGGGATCGGGTCAAGCTAAGTGACCTTAAATCAATCCTTCGTGGGAGGCCACCCCATTTTTCCTAGTATATCGTCGTAGTAAGTATATGCTAGCTTAGTAGTAATGAATAAGTGTTTTATTGTTGTATAGAGGCTCGCCTCTTATATTCTCGTTTGCTTGTGTTTTTGTGGTTTATTGTCCAAGATTTCCCGGATTGTGATGACTCTCGTGCTCGCGGTTATGTCCTTCATTTACTCGAGCTTCACATCCTCAGCTTCATTTGGGAATCCAATATCCTAAATCTTATCGACTAACGTTTATCTTTAGCATAATTCATAAACAGCTTTAGTATGATTAGTACCCGTTAAACATTGAGGACAATGTTTTAGTTCTAGTATGGGCGATCGTCGATTTGATTATGCCTGCTGCCGTTGTTTCACGTAGAGCCTGTGTTTTACCACCAAAAATTTTGAAAAATACCAAAAAAAAATAAAAAAAATAAAATTTTCCAAAAAAAAAATAAGTGTTTTGTCACAATTTTGACTTTTCTGCTGGGTAGAATGAGAATAAATTTTGACCCGATCGAGCGTGTTGAGCTCTAGCTTGTTCCTTAACTTTTAGACTAAGCATTAGCGAATCTTCGTGAAGAACGAAAAATGATAGTGTTAAGTAGAAGTTGGATGCTAAGCAAGGATTATTTGAAAATCTTAAGACTCGATAAGTGTAATTTGTCACTTTTCTCCATAAGCTCTAACCGGACAAAAAATACTGCGACTTTTGAAATAGACTTAAATCAACAAATTTTTGAAATTGAAATGTATCAATCTTAGTCTTAGTTCAAATTTATACTTAAATTTCTAAACAAATTTTTCTCTTCGCAACTTAATAAATAAAGTAAATAATAAGTAGAATAATATATCTCCCCAGATGACTATCATCTTGTCGGAAGGCGAGCCGATGTTGAAGTCTTTTAACATAAGGCAGGGTTCGGTGTCATAATAAGTAAATAACCTCTTGTCGACGCGCTAAGCGATGTGGCCTTCTAAGATAAAAGGCATCGTCATATATTATCGATTACAGCAAACAAAAGGGTGTAAACTATAATAATGAATAATAATATAGCCATGTCGAAATAGGTTTTACTCAATCCTTGTCGAGGCGTGGCCGATGTTGCACCTTCTAATGACCGAGGTTTAATAATGTTGCTTAAGTTTAATATTTTTACTGTAAAAAAAAAAAAAAAAAAAAAAAAAAAAAGGAAAATCGTCCTTTTTCTTAATTTTTAAATATGCTTTTGAGCTAAAACTATTTATGATTAGCATTAAAATAAGAATATGTGTAAACTTGAAACCTAAATTTTTGAAACGATAGGTCCCGTGAGGTCCCGAACTAGTCCTCCGTGAGTTCAAAAAGCCCGTCACTTAGCCATGAGGTTTGGGATGGTGCCGAGACAAAAGTCGCTACATGGGATGATCTCCCTTCAAACTCAATAGTCCGCGGGTCAACTGAAGCATAGGATTTGTGCATAAAAAACCGTTGATCCATGGTTGAAATTCCGAAATCGCACATTCGGCTCTAAAATGAATAATTGTCGGAGTGAAAAAGTTATAACAAATTACAAATATGAGTAGTCGTTAGCAACCTAGTACTTGTACTAACTCGATTTTGTTTTAAGCTTGGTTTGGAATAAGTAAAAAGTCCAGGAACGATGAATTGATCCTTTTTGTGAGGGGCTTTTAGGATTAAATGATCTTGTTCTATGATCCCAATAACGGAAGTCAATCATGTTAGTTAGTTGAATAATAAGTAGATAGTAGAAAAATACAAAAATAATAGTGGTGGTTGATTTAACGGTAAAAATAGGGCTTATTCAAACTTTTGATTCTTAAATTTCCCTCGATGAATACTACTACATTCAAGGTTATTAGTCGAGGAGGATCGAGATGCTTGGTTTTGTAAGTGTTTACTTCATAATATTTGCGTGAGGAAAAAACGACAAAAACTTTAGTATGGGGGAAAATTGTATTTCGCATTTTATACATAATCTTTACTGAATATCAACTCAAAAGACCAAAAACATAATTAAAAATGCAAATAAGGCTGTTTTTGTGGTGTGTATGTGCAGGTACGAATAACAAAGAAAAAGACAAAATAAAGGAAAAATAGACAAAAACCGAGCACGGATCAGGAAAGAGCGCTAGAAAACGAGACTAACGGTGCATTCATCTCTTATTGGGCCGGCCTAACACCATTTATATGGGCCAGACCGACCCATACTTATTTAAAGCCCAAGTAATAACTCTTGTTATTAATCCACCCAGCTAGCAGATAAACATCGGCCCACTTCATTTTATACCATGCTCAGCCCAACAATAGCTTGCAAAGAGAGGCCCAGAATTAGTAAGTGAAAGTCTTGAGCCCAAAACAAAAAATAAAAGCTGTTCTAAACCGTGGATATATACATCTGTTCGAACAACAAAGTTTCATTGGCTGCTATTGATAAAAAAACGCAGAAAAGGGCTTGGCCCAAAAGGAGAAATGCAAGAAATGGAGGCCCAGGAAAGAAGTCAAGAAAAGTCTGCTTATACTTAACGCAGGGATAGAGCAGATGGAAAAAATATATATATCTTCTTTCATTCGTGATACTGACTTCACTTTTTTTTCAATTGTTTTTTCTTTTCGTCTTTATTTTTAGTATAGTATAAGAGAATAGATAGATAGGTAGTAGGAGATCTCAATATTATCTTGATGCTTTTCTTTTGTGTCTTTTTTTTATTCGAGCAGTAGTAATAGGAGAAAAACACCTTATCTTCATTTTTTTATATTATGTCTTTTATTTTTTTTCTTCGTCGAGTAGAGCAGTAGTTGAAAAACTATCTCCATCTTTTATATTTGTTATTTTCTTTCCTCTTTTAATTTTATATTTCGTAGGTGCTAATAGTAGCAGATTTGGTTCTAATAGTTTTTTTGGTTGAAATAGAAAGAGTAGATTTGATTATTTGGGTATTATTGTAGTTGATTATTTGGTGGGTTAATTTTGGAGCTTAATGGAAATGGTCTTGAACTTATGGAATGGGTCTCATCTCGCCTCTTTGCATTTTTTCGTCTCAGTTCGGTTTATCACTAATCTTTTAATTTTTTAATTTTTATTTTTTATTATGTTTAATTTTATTGCCATGTTTAGTTCTTATGGTTAATTATGATGTTTTTAGTGTACTTTATAATATTATTCGGTATCTTTGTTAATGGCTTTTAGGCGAGTAGTTTAATTATGCTTGTTAAGTGATATAGTGATTTGGAATTTAAAGTGCGGTATAAAAAAGGTTTAAAAAAAAAGTTAATATCAATTGAATTTTCCAATTTAACGATACCGTCATTACTTTTAATGCAACTTTAAAACATGTCCAATTATTTTTTAAAAAGCATTTTACTTACTTGTCATTTATTTCTTGAAACATGTTTTCTAAGGATTTAAATTCGCCTAAACATAAGCCCCACACGTTAATGAACATTTTCACAGTCACTTAGCAAGCATTTTCGTCATTTATATATTTTAGATCAATTTTAAGTATAATCTTGTAGTCTTAAATCTAGAAATTAATTTAGTTTTAATTTCATAGTAATAAAAAATATTTTTAAACACAAAATCATTAAAAAAGATAATCAAGCATCAAACAAAACATTCTAGTGAATTTCAATTCATCTCTCGCCGTGGAAACGACACTCGGAAGATGGACTATTACTTTTTCTAAAGTGATTTTCTTATCCAAACGAGATACTCTCTATACTATTACTATTTTGTTGTATTGATATATTAGTTATATATATTTATTTTAATATAACTAGTTTTATCGTAGTCACCTCACCTTCCTAAGGTGGGCATCAAATCATCAAATGGTGGGCATCAAATCATCACCTTGATTTCTCCTAAGCTTAAATGGTTCATTTAGATCATTTAATTCGATGTAATCTCCATTCAAAGGGTAAGTCTCTCCTATAAGCTTAGCTTCTAAATCAAGCTCCATTCTTTCTCTTAAACTTAGCATGTAGACCCTCTTAATTAAACTACTAGCAGGTTAACACTTTTGAAAATAATTCTTTCTTCCCTAACCCTCAAAGTAATCTTTCGTTTGAAAACATCAATCTTAGCACGGGCAGTAGACAAAAATAGTCTTCTGAGGATCAAGGGCACTTTGATATCCTCGGGCATATCTAGAATTATAAAGTATACTGGGAAAACAAATTTACCAATACCTACTAGCATGTTTTCAGCTTTTCCTTTTGGACATTTCACTATCCTGTCTGCTAATTCAACTGTCAACTTAGTGTGAGCTAATTCGCCTAATTCTAAGTTAAGGTAGGTCGAGAGAGGCATAACACTAACGCTAACTCCTAAGTTAACAAGGGTATTATTAAAGCAAACATTATTAATAAAGCAAGGTAAAGTGAAACTCCCTAGGTCTTTCTCCTTTTTGGGTATGGAATTATTGATATGTGAAGCTTCAGAGTAAGTTTTCGAGAATTATGGTCCATATGATCCCTTCTTTTCATTATAGTAGTAACCATTCAAACGACTTAGAAATGAAATTGTCGTTTGTCGTGTCTCGTACATCAGTGTATGGTTCTGTCCAGTGGATACGGCGTATTGGGAGGATCCAATACGGCGTATCGGGTATGAATCAGCTTCAATAGTAGTCGAGATCTACTTAAATTGATCTCTAGGGTTCGCTTTAGTAGAGCAAGGTAGACTTCTAAATCCTCTTTCCTGTAGTACCTTGCTCATTTGTCCAATTTGAATCTCTAAAGCTTTAATCGATGCTCCTTGGTTTTGAATGGCAGCATCCGTTGAAGCTTAGATTTCTTTAATCAAATTGGAGTTTTCTTTATGTCTCTTTGCTGATTCACTCATAAACTTGCTCAGGTTATCTTCCATAGGTTGCCTTCATTCTTGGTATGAAGGATTCACATTGTTCCTTTGATAGAATCCTAGAGTTACCGCTCTATATCCCCCTCCTTGAAAAGGTCAACCAAATTACATGTAGTAAGCTTCTTCGAGGGTTTTCCCTTCTTCTTTGAGTGGAAAATCTTTGGTGTAACGGGGTCCTTTGCATTGTTCACATCCAACTTGAGCACATAGACTTTTTTATTCACTTTCTTGATTTCTCTTTCAAGATTATTGATTTGTACTTGTAAAGCTGC
>BQNB010068231.1:3002-33910 GCA_026074375.1 Tanacetum coccineum
TAGACCTCATCCCTTGTACCTTTAATTAAGTATAATTGAAATTCAGTCCTATAATCCTTTGGAGTCCTATGCCTTTTGCTTTTCCTAAGCTGAGGCTCATATTGCTGAACAATCTCATCAGAGGTCTTTTCAGGGACCACTAAACCACCAGAGTCTTCAGTTCCTTTTACCAGGGACCTCTGACTTTGTCTAGGGACAAATGAGAACCTGTGCTCATCAAAGATAGCATCCCTTGATTCAATGATTGAGTTAATAACAACAGAATCATTAGGTTCAATAACATAAAACCTAAAAGCCTTGGAATGCTCAGCATATCTAACAAAGATGCATTCAATGCCTCTTTCACCCAAAGTTTTTAGCTTTAGATCAAGGAGTCTTACAACTGCCCTACAACCCCAAACTCTGAAGTAATTTAGGTTTGTTTTCTTTTTAGTCCAGAGTTCATAAGGGGTAATCATGTTCCTTTTATTGGGAACCCTATTTAATAAATAGCAAGTTGTTAACATAGCTTCACCCCAGAACCCTTGACTCAGACCAGAGTAGGACAACATGGAATTAACATTTTTTTCAGCACTATGTTCTTCCTTTCAGATATACCATTTTGTTGTAGAGTATAAGGGGAAGTCGTTTCATGGATAATACCAACAGACTGAAAATACAGAGTATCCATGTACTCACCTCCCCTATCAATCCTGAATCTTTTGATCAGAGACCCTTGTTGTAATTCAACTTCAGTTTTGAATACTTAGAATTTATCTAATGCTTCATCTTTTGAATGTAATAAATAAACATAGCAAAACCTAGAGGCATCATTAATAAACGTCACAAAGTACTTTTTGTTCCCCAATGAAGGAGTAGCATGCAGATCACAGAGGTCACTGTGAATCAATTCCAAAACTTTAGCTTTACATTTTACATTTTGAAATGGTTTCTTAGTTATTTTATTCAGCATGCAAGTCTGACACTTTTCAGTGTCCATGTCAAAAGCAGGGATTAACCCATCCTTGTACATATCTTGCATCCTCTTAAAGTGGACATGGCCTAGTCTAGCATGTCATAAGATTGAATCATTTAGTTTAGAGGTTGACATGAAGGCTGGACCAATATTATCATAGACAATATTAAGCCTAAACATATTATTACTCAGATAACCAAAACCAATAAACACACCATGTTTGGATAACACAAATTTATTTGATTCAATCACTTGTTTATAACCACAATTATTTAAAACACTACTTGAAACCATACTCTTCCTTATATTAGGAACATGTAAAACATTCAACAAAGAAACAACTTTTCTAGAACTAAACCTAAGATCTACACAACCACGTCCATGCACAAGGGCTGTTGACTAATTTCCCATGTGAAGAATGGATCCATCATTCAGTGACTCATAAGTCTTGAACCAACACCTATCTTTGCACACATGCACAGTTGCTTCAAAGTCAACCCACCAAGCAACATCATCATCCTGTACAAAGAAAGCCTCAGATACATATGTAACATAATAAATCTGATGTGATTTATTAAACATACTTTGACCTTTCAAAGGGTTGGAAGAACCATCCTCAGATCCCTTTGTGCTCGATCCATTGGCTCTGTTGCCAACATTACCAGCCTTGCAATCCTTTTTTAAGTGTCCAGGTTTCCCACACTTCTAACAAGTAACTTTTGGTTTCTTGTTAGGATTAGCTTTGGTATCATGGTGTGTACGTTTACCCTTGTTGTCATTGTAACTGAAGGAGTTGTTATGCTTCAGCATATTGACAACTGAAGGACCAGCAACATTGTTGCGCTTTGGCTTGTCATTATCCTGAGCTCTAAGGGATTCCTCAATGCGCAGATGACTGCCCAACTCAATCAGAGTTAATTCCTCCTTCAAATGTTTTAAGGTGTGCTTGAAATCTTTCCATGAAGGGGAAAGTTTATCAATGATACATGAAACCTTAATGGATTCATCCATGTTCATATTATGTTGTGTAAACCTTCCAAGTATTCCAAGAAGTTCATTGTATTGTTCCAAGACTGGTCTTGAATCAGTCATTTTGTAATTTGTGAAATTACTAACAAGGAACTTCTTACTTGAGGCATCCTCAGCCATATATTTGGCTTCCAAGGTATCCCATAGTTCTTTAGAAGTTTCAACATTTTGGTAAACATCAAACAAGGAATCAGACATACCATTGAGGATTAAACCTCTGCAGACATAATCGTCATTGTCCCATTTGGCCCTCTTCCTGACTTGTTCCACAGTTGGATTCTCACCACCATCCTCTGGCATGGGAGTAGTCAGCACATACACCACACTCATGCTGGAAAACATAAAGTGCATCTTCTTTTGCCATCTCCTGAAATCTCCAATCAAGTACCTAATGCTTTATGTAGAGACTTCCAAAAATGTGAAGTAAATTTTCCATCGCGATCAGAGATGATCGAAACCGGCACTCCATGCTTTGAGACTACTTCCTTCAAGTATTGTCTCGTCAATTTTTCTAATGTGTCATCTTCTCTCATAGGCAAGAAATGAGCAGATTTAGTGAGACGATCAATGATTACCCAAATCGTGTCTTGCCCAGCCGCTGTCCTCGGCAGTTTAGTCATAAAGTCCATTGTTATGTTCTCCCATTTCCATTGTGGGATCTCTGGTTGAACCAACAAACCAGATGGTTTCTGATATTCTATCTTAACCTTTGCACATGTTAAACACTTGCTGACATAAGTGGCAATCTCTGCTTTCATGTTAGGCCACCAATATAACTTCTTCAAGTCCTGATACATCTTATCCGATCCAGGGTGGATGGAATACTTCGACTATGCGACTGATGCATAATCAAGGCCCTTAAATCACCAAGACACGGAATCCAACTTCGATTGTTTAAGCATAATGTTTCATCAACGCGAGGTTCTAATTTGTTAATCATGCCACGCAAATCTTCATTAATGAAGTTCTCTTCCATTCTGGCTTCCGATTGAGCACTCAAAATCTGTTTAGGGAGGTTTAACCCTATAGTCATAACCAAGGCTCGAACTCGTAGCGGCTTGCTTCTTTCCTTTCGACTCAGGGCATCAGTCACCACGTTCGCCTTTCCTGGATGACATCGAATCTCACAATCGTAGTCGCTCAACAATTCTAACCAACGCCTTTGCCTCATATTCAGCTCCTTCTGGTCGAGTATGTGTTGCAAACTCTTATGATCAGTGAATACAACGCACTTAGTACCATACAGATAATGTCTCCACATTTTCAGGGCAAACACTACTGCACCAAGCTCTAGGTCATGTGTGGTATAGTTCTTCTCGTGTACCTTGAGTTGGCGGGATGCGTAAGCTATGACCTTCTCTCTCTGCATCAAAACCGCGCCCAACCCTTTATGCGAAGCATCGCAATATACCACAAAGTTCTCACTTCCCTCTGGTAAAGCCAAAATCGGCGCACTACACAACTTTTGCTTCAACAACTGGAATGCAGCTTCTGCCTTTTCTCCCCATTCAAACTTCACGCTTTTCTGAGTCAACTTTGTCATAGGTCTAGCGATTTTTGAAAAGCCTTCGATGAATCGTCGGTAGTAACCGGCCAAACCTAAGAATTGACGAATCTCGGTGGGTGTCTTGGGTGACGCCCAATCTTTGATTGCCTCAATCTTTGCGGGATCAACGTGAATGCCTTCACTATCAATCACGTGACCAAGAAATTATACCTTTGACAGCCAAAACTCACACTTTGAGAACTTGGCGTACAATTCTTCCTTCTTCAATAAATTCAAAATCAACTTAAGATGTCCTTCATGCTCCTTTCTGCTTTTGGAGTAGATCAAAATATCATCGATGAATACAATCACGAATCTATCCGATTATAGGTTTGCACACCCTATTCATTAGTCAATGAAAATGCTGGTGCGTTAGTCAACCACGGCATTAATTGAACTCGTAGTGACCTCGAGCGAGTACGGAAATGTTGCTCATTGAATTGTCTTCCTCGGACTCTGGAGTTGATGGATAACAGATCTCAGGTCGGATCTTAGAGCTAGACTCTTGACCCTTGCAATTGATCAAACAAAATCGTCGATCCTGGACAGTGGTATCGATTTCTTCCAGTAAGCTTGTTCAGTTCTCGATAGTCGTACACATCCGAAAAGAACCATCTTTCTTCTTGACAAACAAAACTGGTGCTCCCCAAGGTGAGGAACTTGGCCTTATAAATCCTCTGTCAGAAAGTTCTTGTAAGGAGTACCTGGCTAACAAAGTATATCGGTTTTTGCACCCTTCTTCTCTCTGTCAAGAGGACCGCACTTATGGCTTCATTCGCTGCTGCCAGGTAGAGGGTTAGAGTTTCCCCCGGCTTCGGTATCATTAATGCAAGTAAGGATTAAAGATGTTCTTTTAGTTCTTGGAAAGTGATTCGGTCATCGTAGGACTTCTACACGAAGTTTTACAACTCCCTAGGCAGAGTACCTAACCGTTGTAGTAGTGTTGGAAACACGAAAAGTGTCGGTCACTTCCAAAGTTGTAACAAGTCTTAGCTCGTAGTTAGTATAAGGATTAGATTAGTAATCTAGTCCGGCCCAAGGCCCATGGGTGGCCCAACTCCAGCCCATGGCCGGCCAAGAGTAGTATATAAGACCCTCTCCTAGTCTTGGAGAGGGTTGGTTGTTCCATTTGTTAGAAGTTCCATATTTCACAGATTTTCATTAATACATTCATCCATTTCCATCCAATTTCTCTCTAACAATCCAACCCACATCTCACTTATTGTTCTTGGTTGATCTTAAGATTACTAGTATTCTTTTATTTAAGTATTTGTTACAAAAGCCCGAAGCTTTACTTGATATTGGTACAAAGATTTACAGCCCATAACAGATAAACAAAATGTAATGTGACTAAATCTTTAATGCATGACTTCAAAATATAACCCCCAATGTATCCTGTCCACGCTCGTTCTTAATGACCTCCTGAAAATACATTGCATTAAAACGTCAACTTAAAGTTTTGGTGAATTTCATAGGTTAATAAATATCACAGCAAGACCGCAAGACTTTCCCTGTGATAATGCAACAGATGCAGACATCACAAATGTATTTAACGTTTTTCCTAAGCTCATGACACCGAAACTCGACAAAATGAAATACAATTAATAGATATATATATTGCCTACATTGCCCCGTGATGATGTTCAAACCCTTAACATCCAGTATTCGACATGAAATACGTTCGTTTCTAATGATAGCTAGTCACCCGAACGGGGAAGTCATCCCAAATAGATCTATTTATAATCATTCGCGCTCACATAATGTAATCCACGACTACATATATGTAATTTAACAGTTCAAGAGTTATGGCACATTGGTATATCAGCTCACTTAGAGCCAAAACTAATCATTGATAAAAATGTAACACTTCGTCCAATTGTAAAAACGTGCGTATGTTTCTCGACGCACCCAAACTATAAAAATATGATTAAGAGTAAAACGTGGGCTATGAACTACACCTTCATATGAATTTGAACAAGTATAAGTCACTACTGATAAAGTGCATCACGATAAGAGACTGAATGCAACCTAATAAAGTATAGGTCCGATTAAAGAAGACTTCTAAGCATACATACGAATAGTACACAATACAATCCACAATAATACTTGTAGATGATTTTGATAAACTCATTGATGTATTTAGTATTAATCAATAAAGGTTTTTGATCTTTTATAATTAACATTGTACATTATCGTTTTTGGCCTAACATTAAGCTAAGGATAAAGGTCATGACATGAGCTTATACGAGAGGTTTAGGACACTTTTAAATCGTAAATCCAACAACTCCATCGATACGCCAAAATCGCGAAATAGGCCTCAATTATCCTTTAAAAAAAATATCCTACTAATATAGCACTTGTAGTTAAAATGATATTTTAAATCATAAAAAAAATTATGAATATATAAATTATAAAAGTAGATTATAAAGAAACTAGTTTTTGAGAAATAAGTTAGTTATAACATGAACTGTACATATCAGATATCGTTTTCTTAACAAAATAACTTGATTCCGAGGTCTATGATTATCTAATAAGACTCTTCTACCTTTTCAAATATATAAGTTATTTTGACCACATTGTTTATCAAAATATTTTATACTCAATATGGAAACAATTAGGGTTTATGATTTTGAATATGTTTACATAATATTTTCATAAAAACAGCATAACAAGTGTAGATATGATCATTACTTAGGCATGCATATATAAAATTTAATAAAGTATAAGGATGATAAGGAACCTTGTTTTTGAAGATTATAACAACACTAAACAAGTTTTCCCAAAATCAAGAACCAAAAGTTCCAAGCTTAACTTCAAAAACAACTTTTCTTGCAAAACTTTTACAAACTTAACCAAATCATTCAAATCTTCTTAGAACACCTAGGAAAGATAATAAGAACACTTATATAATCAAGAAAAATCAAGCAAATGGTTTGCCTTCTGAAGGGTTTTGAGCCGTGAGCCCATTATGGGGTATAAAAGGGTTTTGTTTGATTTTTCAAGTAAAGAGAAAGATGTAGCATGTGGTTTTCTCTTAACCCTATGCAATTCCAATTTTATACTAGCTAAGATCCTAGCATATTCCTTGGTCACATTGAGCCTTTGCAATGTGTCTAATGGTATATAGCACATGGTTTATGAGAAACAATGGGTTTTGTTTTGGCTATTCATTAGCATCCAAGTGGTTAAAGGTTCCATGCAATTGAATGTTCCTATCCATGAACCAGACAGGCCTTCTAGATGGCTTATGTTACAGCGTTTTTAAGGTTATGGTATGATATGAAGCATTTGACATTTATACCTAGTGAATTCTGTATATTATAAAGCCTAAAGTAACATATGTTTCATTAAAAGTATAACTTGCTATGGTAAATGTTAAATTTCAATTCCTTTAATATGAAAATGTCTAAGTGATAAATATATTGAAGTTTAAATTATACTTTAAGATATTGATTCAAATTGTGGGTATTCGAATGAAGGCGTAGATAAATTAACGGCTTCCGGGAAGGCATAAAACGCACTTTATAACGCGAAACGTAAACATTTTACTACAAACAAAAATACTAATGTGCAATGTTGGATAATTAAAATCCTCTTAATAATCATATAACACTTGATTGATGACAACATTTAATCGTTTAATGCCCGATTACATTGTATGATCATTTTTAGTTTACGCGATTTAACTTAACTTTTACAGTTTATGAGCAAACGCGTAAAACCCTAAAAATAAGTTGTGCATTACATAATGTCGTACAATGACCTAAGTATACGAGTGTTTATGAGTCCTTTTCCCCCGTTAAATGAGCCTTGTCCGCAAGCTTAGGACAAGGCACATGTCCGATGGTGCGGTCTTAGGTGAAGAGGTGTGATATTTCTTCCTGAACTGATCTCACGTTCCCACGTAAACTCAGGGCCCCGCCTAGAAGTTCCATAGAACTTTTACAATTGACTTAAACGGCTTTCGTCTCAATTGTTTGACTTCACGATCCAAGATTTCAACCGGGCTCCACACGAAATGAAGATTTACATCCACTTGGAGTCTCCCAACGGAACTACTAATGGATCGTCAGAAAAACATTTCTTAAAGTTGGAACATGAATCGTATTGTGACCGCGCTCAACTCTGAGGAAGCTCAAGCTTGTAAGCAACTGGCTTCCAACCTTTTTCAACACCTTGAAAAGGTCCGACATATCTGGGGTTTAACTTCCCCCGTTTGCCAAAACGTACGACCCTTTCCAAGGCGAAACCTTTAAGCATAACTTTGTCCCCAACTTGAAACTCATTTGCTTAACGCTTTAAGTGGCGTAGCTCTTTTGTTCGATCGCAGAGCGGCTTGGCATCCATTGCTTGACTTGAATGATTTCTCTCCGTTGTTTCTTGCCAACTAATTCGGACTCCAGTGAGTTGAACTTGCCCAAGGCCTCAGCCCAGCGCAAACAGGTGAACGACATTTTCGACCATAAAGTGCTTCAAAGGGTGCAGCCTTAATGCTAGCGTGATAACTGTTATTATATGAAAACTCGACCAATGGCAAATGTTTAACCCAACCATTTCCAAAGTCGATTACGCAAGCACGTAGCATATCCTCGAGAGTTTGGATATTTTTCCTCCTCAACTTTGTCCGTCAGTTTCCGGATGATATCATTATTATGATCTAATACTCGTACCCAAACCTTCTGAAGTTGACTTCCAGAAATTTGATGAGAATAGAGGGTCACGATACACAGATAATTGATTACAGGTAATCCATCTTTCGTTACTAACCTCCTTTAGGTACATCCTCGCCAGTTTATCCAAGGGATCCGTTTCCCTCATTGGCATAAAAATGGCAGACTTCGTCAGTCGGTCAACGATTACCCAAATAGTGTCATAACCCTGCGATGACTTAGGAAGCTTTGTGACAAAATCCATCGTGATGTTGTCCCACTTCCATTCAGGTATATCGGATGTACTAACAATACCTCAATGGGCCTATGTTCGGCTTTGACCTTAGCACATTGTCAAACACTATGCTAACATAGGTGCGATGTTTGCCTTCATAATGGGACCACCAGTATAGCTTCTTCATGTCTTGGTACATCTGTCCAGAACCCGTATGTATTGATATTTTTGATTTTAGGACTCGTGAATGATTACAGTCCGTAAATACGCCATAACAAGGTAAGCCAACTTCCTGCCATTGAGGCATAGAGCCATCCGGACCGGTTCCAACTTTTCTGTTACAGAAATACTCCCGGATCTTTTGAATTCTCAACTAACATACCTCCAACAATCCTCCATCTTAGATGTCTCAGCAGTTTTTCTTGCTTTCTGTTCTACCTGGTGCGTTAGGAATTTGTTTTAGGAAGATCCAAGCCAATAGTCATCACTAAGGCCCGAACCCTTAGTAGTTCTCGTTCCTTCCTGCTCAGAGCATCAGCAACAACATTCGCCTTCCCTAGGTGATAACGAATTTCAGCAATCGTAATCACTCAGCAACTCTAACCAGCGACGTTGCCGCATATTAAATCCATCGAACAAGAATGTTTTGTAAAACTCTAATATCAGTAGAAACACTGAGTCACTGTGGTCCGTAACAGATAGTGCCATCCACATACTTTGAAGCGAATACACGGTACTCGCCCAAGTTCTAAATCATGTGTTAGGTATAGTTTCTTCTTCATCACAGAATTTTTACTGACGTGATGCATAAGAAAATCACCTTTTCTCTTTAATCAACACATGCGCCCAAAAACCCTTCTTTGAAGCGTCACAGTATGGCGAATAAAATACTTCGCTTTATCCTGCAGGTAAGGCTAGGATTGTGTGCACTGCAACAGCTTTCTTCTTTCAATAGTTTGAAAAAGCTGCGTCTGTTTACATCACCCAATCAAACTTGACACCTTTTCTTGGTTAGTTGTGGTCCATTGTTTTGGCTATCTTTGGAAAACCCTTCGATAATATCTCTATAATAGCCGGCAAGGCCCAAAAATTGGCGAATCTCTGTTGGTGTTTTAGGAGACGCCCAATCCTTGATAGATTCAATCTTGGCAGGGTCAACGTGAATACCTTGACAGTCAATCACATGTCCGAGGAATTGTACTCTGGGGATCCAGAATTCACACTTGAAGAACATGGCATACATACCTTCCTTCTTAACAATTTTAAGATTTTTTCCTAGATGTCCTTCATGTTATCCTACTTTACTTTTGGAGTAGATCAAGATGTCATCGATGAAGACAATTACAAACTTGTCCAGGTACGGTTTACACACCCGGTTCATAAGATCCATGAACACGGCTGGTGCATTAGTTAAACCAAAAGGCATGACTTGGAATTCATAGTGACCGTATCGAGTCCTGAATGCAGTCATGAGGATGTCATCTTCGCGAACTCTCAACTGTTGGAGTACCCCGAACCACAACTCGGATCTTTGAATAAATCCTCGACCCTTGCAGCATGGTCGAATAGGTCGTCAATCCATGGGAGTGGGTTAACGGTCTTTTACCTCAATTTGTTCAAACTCAGTATCGATACACATCCGGAAAGAAACCCTCTCACTCTTGAACGAATAGGACTGGAGCCCTCCCCTAGGTGAGGAACTTGGGTCTTAAGTGAAGCCCTTGTCCGTAAGTTCTTGTAGTTGGCTCCGCTATTCCTACAGTTTCCGACGGTGCTAATCTATGAAGTGCCGTCAGGCTACAGTGCAGCACCAATAGCCAAATCGATTCAAATTCCACTTGTCGAGTGGGTTTTGGTATACCCGGCAAGTCTCCGGGAAAAACATCAGAAAACTCACTGAACAACGGCAACTCCCTTCAATTCGCTTTCCCCTTTGACTTATCTTCGTCCCTAGGTGCGATGATATTGCTAAGAATAACGTGACATCCTTTGCTAAATACCCCTTGAGCTTTAGTAACGAGATGATGCTCAATCGAGTCCCGTGTATTTTTGCTGCTGGGCTTCCGAGTCACACTTCGAACGATTAAAATTTCGTCTCCAAAAGGAATAACGAACGATCTTTTCCGCACAGATGATAACGGCAATGGTATTTGCCAACCAATCCAAACCAATGATTAGCGTCAAAACTACCTAGTTCATCTACGGGCATATGTCTATGTTGAAAGGATGATTTAAGAAGTTTAACCGTAACAACCCCGAATAATAGTGTTTAAAAAACCCAACAATTCGCCCGGAGCGGCTAGTTCGACATGTAATCATTATCTAAATGCATTGGAGATATAACAATTCAGAGCTAAATGTAGAGATTAAAAAACTCCTATCAGCACCAAGTATCAATAAAATAGATGCATAGCGATTGTATAGTAGAGAAAACGTACCCTTACGACATTGTTGTCCGGGTATGCCCGTATATCCCCCAGCGTACACCTTTGCGGAGCCATTGGCATTCCATCTCCCGATTACCCCGATTGTTGTTGTTCTTCATTCCGACAATCCCCTCTGATATGTCCCTGAGGCACCACATTCAAAACAAACATTTTGCCTCCCATGATTAGCCCCAGGTTTTGGCACTTTTTGGGAGTCTTTGCAGTCACTAGCTAAGTGACCAAAGCGGTTGCACATTGTGGCATTTTGAAGTCACAATGACCGTATGGTGATAGTTACACTTAGAACACCAAGGTCTAGTCCTATCGTATTGTCACCTGTCAACATTCCCTGCGGCATAGGCTCCTTCCGGTGTTTTGCTCGTTGTTTGCTGCTGAAAATCTGGTTGTTTCGGCAGAAGTCCCCAGCTTTTCTTTGTTATCAGCCAGATGTTCAACATTAGGCCTTGTTTTGTCCTCCATTAACTCGGTAGTAAACTCAATAACCTCTTGCAAATAGTTTTGATTTTGAGAGCCTTTAACGCTACCAAGTAAGTACAATCGGGCAAGCCACCGTATGATCTGTATCAATCTTGTCTGACTCTTCCGGAAACATTCTGGCACACATCAATGGCCTAGTTTTGACATCGTCGATTATAGGCCACCACATCGTGCCTTAACCTATGCAGATTTCCACATCTCAACCTCGATTTTCTGATCTCCTTCAGTCCCTCGGGCAGTAATTTATCGGTCATCTTTGCTTCACATGTTGCCCCATTGGCATGGCATGAGCTGCCTCAGAGTAGTGGCTAAACATGGCAATTCCACCATGTAAGAGTCATCGTCATGCAGAGTGGCAAGTGCGCAAATTTGACTTGACTAGCTATTGTTGGTGCAATTGCTAATACTGAACACAGACTCCAATCTTCTAACCATCGGGTACGTCCAACAACTTATCCCTCAGTGGCCTTGAAGTTCAAGGGTGGCATTTTAAGGAGTCCGGGATAGGTGCATTCACCGACAACTATGCACAGGCCTTCTGATACCTAATCCCGAAGAATGGCTATCATCAACATTCTGGTGTATCACGTGCTGCCTAAGTGCAGCCGTAACACCCTTCGTTAATCATCAGCCGTGTAGTTGGGTCACTGAGACCGACAGTGGGTAGTAGGGTTTGTGACCGGTGTGGAGTTGTGGTGACTGGTCCCACCCTTAGGACCACAGATTGTTCTTGTGGGCCTTCCTCTTGGTGCCATTTTCTTAAATCACAAGAAAACATAACACCCGTTAGATTTCAAAAATCTTAACCATAACCCGATGTATACATAATGAATAAAACGAGATCACAACACAAGGTGAAATACACAATAGTATTGAAATTTACAAATCGACATTCATTCACGATAAACTCGATTTCATATAAAACATAATCCATCCTTTTCAATATATAACTTGAAAATAATACATGATTGGTTATTTAAATACAAATGGATCATAACAACAAGTTACAAGACAAAATAACCTAAAGCATACTACCGAGAGTATACCCGTACACATTAGTATGCTATACAAGAATAGCTAATCAAAACACAAAAGATCTATAACCGCCTGCTTTAATCGGAATAACCCATAATACATAACAGGCTGCAAGCATAGGCTTACACATGAACCAAAATCTAGTAACAACTACCAGCGCACCACGGTGCATCGGGCTGTGCCGGACCTTCTGGCTGGCGGGTCCCCTGCTGCGACAGAAACTCAGCCATCGTGTCCTGTAGCCCTTTAGCAGTGCTTTAGTGCATAGACAACTGAACTTGTACTCTGGTGGTCTTCTGCCAAGTAATCCATAAAATCAATGCACGTTTGATCGCAACATCTACCGTAGTACTAGAGCCAAAACATGAGAACATGTATCGTCGCTAACGTCCCTAGAAAATCCCCATTCCTCACGGGCCATCCAGCCTCCCTCTCGACCAAACATGCTATATGATGGGTGAATCGGCCTAATCTCTATACAATAGGTTGATCTCGCCTCTCACTCAGACCGATCGTCTCGATCACTCCATCAAACCATCATGATGGTAGTCACCTGATCGAAAAGTGGTAGATGAATCGGTAATATTCCGTATTGACTCCCTCTATGGTGGTTGTGTGCGATCTCCCTCGATGGCTTCCACCAAACCATCCACTGACCGTGATGCCCATAGTCTAACTCCCTAGATATCGTACAACCAGGATGTCTAGGATCGTCCATCTACCATATCAACAAATTTTATAAAGTTCTTTCCCTTGCTACAACATAAGGTTCCACACCTTGGTATGCAGGTACTCATGCCTAGCAGCACCGGCCGCTGAAGTCTCCCCGACCTCGTAAATAGGGGTAGGAGAAGCAAGACGAGGCCTCTTCCGAGGAGGTAAACAACTCTCGGGAATCCCAATACGAGTAGGGCTAATAGGTGGAGATAGTATTCGGGGAGGTGGTGGAGATGGTGTTTGGGGAAATGGTGAGTATGAGATAAAGAATATAGAGTCGGTACGATCAACAGCTGGTAAAGCGACAACGGTAAGTAGCTGGCAAAGCTAGGTGCTCCTGCTCCTCATCCCTCCTCATCTCACTCCTATGTCCCAGCAGGATAGTAGAGCAGGGTCCACCTCAGGATCCTCTACAATCGCTCCTCCTCTGGATTTCAGACTGGAATATATCCCGGTGAGTCCGCAGTCGGTGAACAACAGCAGTAATGCTGCTCCCAGCGGAAAGACATGATCCTAGGGTGGCATAAACTCCGGTACTCTGGCTCCTGGGGTTAAATATACATATGTCATGTAAATATTGTGAAAGTGGTGCTACCCCCCCCCCCCCGGCCAGGCATGGTAAATCCGGTGATGGTGGGTGGTCCTCGAGGGCCAGGCACGTAATCACTCTGATGGTGCCTCTGGGCCATGTATTAGTCCGGCGATGTGGTCCGTCAACTCTGGTGACCCCATGTCTGAATATTCCAGCTCCGTTAAGTTATGTAAAGTAAATGTTCGATCGGACAAGATAATCTGAAATCAAAAGTAACTTATATAAAGTAGTGCTAATATAATGACTTAGTAAGTAATTTACATACTATAGATGTAAGAACACTTATATTAATCATAGTAACACTTATATTTCTAACTAATGCCAAACAAGATACTTATGTTGTCCCGTAGAAAAACCCTTTTATGAATGTCAATGTTTGAAGAACGTTATAGTCCAGCAAAACATTTGACCTGTTCTCTATAACCTTGCTTGATACCAATCTTGTAACAACCCCCGAAAATGGGTCCGCAGCGGACATAAGGATCCGGGACATGTTACTTATCATATCACTAACTAAGGAAGATAATATAAAACGACACCAAAAGTCGTTAAACTGATACATTTGATTTATTTAAGTATTTGTTACAAAAGACCCGAAGCTTTACTTTGATATTGTTAACAAAGAAATACAACCCATAACAGATTAACAAAATGTAATGTGACTATAACTTTAATGCAAATGACATCCAAATATAACCCCCGCATGTATCCTTCGCACCTACTCCTCGTGCTTAATGACCTATCCATAAAAACATTGCATTTAAAAAACGTCAACATAAAGTTTGAAGAATTCATTAGGTTTTAATAAATGAACACGCAGACCGCAAAACTTTCCTGTGAATTAATGCAACAGATGCAGACATCACAAATGTATAATACGTTCCAAGCTCATGACACCGAAACTCGACATAATTTGAAATATACAAAATATTATAGATATATATTGCTACATTGCCCGGTGGATGATGGTCAACAAGAACCCTTAACCGCCATTATTCGACAGTGAAATACCTTCGAAATTCAAAAGATAGCTAGTCACCCGAACGGGAATCCTTCCCAAATAGAACTGATTTATAATCCTTCGCGCTCACATACTGTCATCCACACCTACATATATTTAAATTAACATTATTCAATGATTTATGGGCACAAATTAGTGGGTTTATCGCTACTAGACAAAACGTAATCATGATAAAAATTACACTTCGTCCAATTATGTAAAAAAAACGCATAGTTTTCTCACCCCAAAACTTTTAAAATATGATTAAAGTAAAACGTGGGCTATGAAACTCACCCAGATAATTTGAACAGAGTTATACACTAGACTGATAAAGCGTCACGAAAAAGACAAGAGAAGCAACTAATAAAGATAGGTCGATTAAACAGACTTAGCACAGCATAACATACGAATAGTACACTTACAATGCCATCAGTATATACTTGTAGTGAATTTATGAATAAACACAATGATGTATTTAGGATATAATAAAGGTTTTTGATCTTTTATAATTAACTTGTACTATCGTTAGTGCTATCATTAAGATAAAGGTCATGACATGACAGAACGAGGAGTTTAAGACACTTAAAAAAATCGTAAATCCAACAACGATCCATCGATACGCCATCCTAAGAGGCCACAAATATCCTTTATACAATTCCCTACTTTAAAAAAGCACTTTGAAGTTAAAATTGATATTTTACATCATAAAGAAAAAATTTTTTAATATATACTTTAAACAGCTAGATTAAAGAAACTATTTGAAAAGTAAATTTTATAACTTGAACTGTACATATCAGAGTTGCCGCTATAAATGGTGTGTGACGATAGTCACGTGTGTGTGTGACGACGATCATAGGGTTGTAAGATGAGGTTGTGATGAGTTTACATGGACTTCGTTACATTTGAGGTTGTCCGCAACTTGGCGGGGTAGCCTTTTAGGTTTGCAGCCATGCCGGATGTATCCTGTTTTTCACATGTAGTCCCTTCTTTGAGCCTGTGCTTAAAAAATGAAATGTTGATTGTAATGTTGTATTATCGGGTTGAAAGTTTTGTGCGTTCACTTTTAACGAGGCTATGATGAGTTTACACGGGCTTGGCTAAAGTTGAGATCGTCCGCAACTTGGCGAGGCAGCCTATAAGGTTTGCAGCAATGCCGGGTGTATCCTCTTTTTCACCCGTGCTCCCATATCTGAGCCAAAATTATGCCTTTCCCCTACGTGGTGAGAGGGAAGTTCCTCGCTTTTATGGGCTTATTATACTTTTAATATTAAATCGCAGGATTGTTGTTCTAAGGCGCGTATAATAAATGCATTTAACCCTGACCCGGCTAGCTGCTACAACGTAGGATTTTGACCCGGTTTCTTTAATACTCTTATTGATCGTACTAAGCGATCTGAACTTTATGAGCTGTATGTTTCACTTTTTATAATGGATGCGAATGTTGGTGATACTGACTACTAGAGGTTATGATGTATTAAAACAAGCTCGATTCGCAGGTTATTAGAGAGAGAGAGATCTCATCTTGGCGGGGCAAATTATCAATTTTGCAGCCATGGCGGATGTATACCTTTCCTCGATTTTTAACCTGTCTGAACCTCACACTTGACTGTACTCGATTTTATACTAAAGTATAGGATTTTTATCCCGAGGCACTTCATTAATGCATATCCGACCCGACTTCTTTATTAATTCACCCCGACCTATTTCCTTTGATTTACGCCATTTAGATTCATTAATCAAGCACACTTGACTGTGCTTGATTTTAATGTAGTCTTGACAGCCTTGGAGGGTGTTCTTATGTGTATTAATCAACACATCACATAGAGCCAAAAACCCAAAAATTGTAGGCTTTTTGTGCTACCGTGAATGGGTATTGGTAGTATGTATAAATAATGTTTTCAGTTTTAGTGGTTTACGTGGATGGAAGGGGCTTGATATTGATATGATTATAAGGGTCGTGATGAATTTAACCAGGTTCGTTAAGGTTGTGGTCGTCCGCATCTTGGCGAGGCAAATTATTAAGTTTGCAGCCTTGGCGGATGTATCCCCTTCTTCGATTTTTAACCTGTCTGAGCCTCACACCTGATTATGCCTGATTTTGATGTAGTAGTCACAGCCTTAGCGTGTATAAAAAGAAATTACCAAAAAGGGTTTTAGGGTTCCGGTATCTTAGGGGTAAAAGGGCTGATCACTGGGAATGAAGGTGGATGGGGTGCCAAGAAATTAGTAAATGATTCCCAGAAGGTCTATTAGATCTCTCTCTCTCTCTCTCTCTCTCTCTCTCTCTTTACCGTATCTCATCCAGTCTCTCTTCTCTTTCTCTTCTCATACATTGCATCGCCAGATCTTATTTAAATTCTTGTGGCTTTGTTGAATTCACTGACCAACATTTCTCTTATGTAGTGTATCTGCAGAAAGACTATGGTACTAGGGTTGAGGATACGGCACACCAAATTTGTCAATGGAAGTCAGATTTTGTGCTGTAAGAGACTGTTGTATGTGATTTTTCTTTGTGTATGTGTCTTACAATATATTTTATACACATTAAAAGGAAGTTTATTTGTCTCAAAAGCACTATTAGCAGTTTTCATTATGTGTGTCCCCTCCGATGTAAGTATACATATGTATGGGAATCTTGCTAACGACCAGATCATCGCCCTCCTGTGTATATTTTGTTAGTTCACGTTAGGGTGTTTGGTTGAATTTCCTTCTGTCCAAAAATAGTGCGGTTTTGTGACGTCTGTTTGGTTTGATGTTTTTTGTGATAGATTTAAAATGAGTCTTTGTTGTGTTTTTTTGTCAAAACCGAGGGTAGCGTTTGGATGCTGAGTTTCTCAGCTAAAATAGGGAGTTGTTGTGGGTTTCTCAGATGTCTTAGCTCGGAAGTTACCAACCAGTGAGACTCCACTAGAGTTTACATTTGATGTGGTTGCTATTTTGATGTATCTGAGGAACATGAATAAATAGTTAACGTCGCATCTTCACTCTAGAGCTCAACTTTTGTTGAAAACTCCAGTTGTGTGTGAAGAATACTCAATGCCAGAAGTAGTCGTTAGTCGACTCCACCATCTGACAGCAAGAATCTTTGCCTATAGAGATCCCGGCCGACCAAACTACGCTCCCACGTAAAACGGCTTCGCACTACACTTGCCTGAAAGAGCGAGTCGCTTTAGACCCACAAATGGAAAGACCCGCATAAAAGATAACCGCTAGTGTAGAACATTCGCTCACTTTTCACTCTTGCGCTCACTGTGATGTCACAACTCGGTTTCGCCCGTAGTCGCGCAGTGCAGAGAACTCTACTCAACAGCCCGGTTATGCTCTCCCTGTACCTTGAGTACAGTTGAAACTAGGCCCCAGATCAGGCCTTCCCGGCCCCTCCAAGGGATTGCGCACTCACATGACCTCTAATACATCTAGAATTTATCTTTTTTACTTGCGTACCATATCAGGTCCCCAGCTTGTGCACAGATTTCGCGCACGGTCTCGCAAGATGGATTAGGAATCCCTCAAAACAACGCATCCTACGAACCCTTAGTGTAAGTTGCGTATAGCATAAAGTTAGCGACATTTCGTCTCTTGTTTCGTTGCTCCCCCCCATACATACATTAGACCATGTGTTGCTTGTATAGGAAATGATACATCATTGAATTCTACTCGGTGCTTTTCTAAAACATACCAAAACTAACAGCCTTTATTTCGATCTCTTTTGCTTCTGATCCCAGTTACCCTTTTTGCTCCACTCCGTAGATGGAGATGAGCTCGGGCCGTGTTGATGATGTGTGTGGAGACAAAATAAAGGATGCGCAAGAAAGGGAGTACTTTAATTCTTCCTTAAAATTATAGGTCTTTAACATTTCTTAATGCTCTACATTTTTAAAGCTCGCAAACGAGCATTACAGATAGGGGTTTTTTTTTGGGGGGGGTTTATTGTAGTGATAAAAGCAATGAATGAACTGTTAGTTTAATATGATGTCGTGTTTAAAAATGGAAAAAAGTTGCTTATTTTTTTCTACAACTTTTATAAACCTTTTTAATCTCTTTTTTTCTCTTAAGTTTTTGTTCATCCATCTTCCGTTACATTATTTTATTGTGTCTGAAAAAAGATTACATTTCTCAGGACCGAAGTGAGACCCTGTTTCTGCACGCTTAAGGACTGCACGTTTTAAGCTTACAAGTGATAAGGTTTTGCAAGTTTTAAGGATCTGCTAGTTTTAAGGATCTACGGCCGCAACAATTTTACAACAGTGGGCATAAGTTCAGCAAGTTTTTAAGGTTTCTTTGAAAATTATGGTTGCTGTGATATGGCCTATTTCATGTTAGTGTGGTACAAAAGAACTTCGGGTATTTAAAGATCAAAATGGATATTTTGCAAGAGGATTCTTCAACGCTTTGAGGTTAACACCTGCCCCTATTATAGCCGAAATGAAAAATGCATATGGCGGAATAAGAGGCGGCAAGGGACATAATCTTTAAAATTGATTGGGATTGACAGATTCAGTTACATATGCAAAAGGTTTTTGAGTCTTTCAAGGATCAATTGAAGCAGTTCGATACACTTGACTTTGGGCCTCATTATCCAGAGTGTATTCTGAAAAATTCCATCATTTTCGCTGCCGTGAGCTTTGCCAATCGGTTTTGGTGTATGCTTTAACGGATCTGTAGGATTGAGCTATATGACGTATAAGAGAATTCCGAATGCAAATGGCGAAGTAGTGAATCAGTACAAGCAAAAGCTGCTTGAAGGCGAAGCATGCTTTCACGGGTTACTTGGTAATTCTTTTTTTACCTTAATTATATGCGTTTCTTACATGTTTCAATTATTTGTTACTTGCTACGAAATGAAAAAATTGTTTAGAGCTAAATTGTTAACGACTCATTGTTGTCTTTAGCACAAAATAATGTAGCTAAAAATGCTCATGTTTATAAATTGTATGTGGCGTGTTTGGTTAATTAGTCTTATATATCTTCATCATTACTGTCGCATATCAGTTAACCTCACTCCCGCCCACTAGTAGAGCCCACCTCCATATTGTATGGTCCCTATCAAGACGGGCATGTAAGCAGCGACACGACATACTCATCACCCACTCTCTATTATCCCCCTCCTCCCTTATCAAAAGCATGTAAAAACAGCCCTCCTCTGTAGGCGCATAGATAACCAACCCAACCCAACCCTCCTCCTCACGTTCGATATACATCCACCGTACAGTCAGACGCGTTTCTAGAAGTTCACTGAGTGTTACCCAAACATATCTCCCATCCACATCCTCACCCACCACCCTGAGCACGTACACATATTAGGCCTCACAGCATATGTCAACAGCTTGGAGATTATAGCAACGGCATCAAGTCCATGTCAGGATATCAACAACACCGTAACCGTCCCTACTGAGATACCTAGAGAGACCACACCCTAATCTACGTGGTTGACTCCACTTCTCCAACCTCGCCCTCTCTCGCTCCCCATCTCACCCTTGCTCTGCGTTATCACACTACACTCTTTCCTACTCGTCCCTGTGATCTGACCACTGACACATTACTATCCATATAATCATACACCTCTTCACGATCCCCTCCTTTAATGCTTGCATAAATTTGCTTCTTTATAGTAGCTTGCCAGTCTTCATGCATAATAAGCAATAGGATAGGTGTGAGTAATTAGCCTCATAGTGTTCATAGACCTCCCGATTTGAGTCCATGCTTAAACACATGATATGAGTGTGACACACGATGTGAAAATGCAGTTTTTGATGAGTGGGTCTATGTTCTTTCAAATTTGTTTAATTGGATGCCCACATTTTGGGGTGAAAATAATCTTAACTTACTTTGAGGTTTCTGTCACACCTCCAGACGGGGCCTGGACGGAATACGTGTCCGGAGGCGTGACTTTATTGAGCATCTCAAGTACAAAGCATAAAGAACGACCTCTAAGGGTACGTTTTGAAAAATAAACACCGTTGCAAAGTTTTAAAATAATAATAATAAGTTTTACATCGATTAAATTTAAAAGATTCAAAGTTAAAATGCGGAAGCTTAAATAAGTTCAACAACGGTATTTAAAGACATAGATAAATCTCTGGTAAACCGGTACAGGCAAATAGACTCCACATAAGTCAATCAACAGCATCCATGCTAAGCACCTGAGAAAAACATGCTTAAAACGTCAACATAAAGTTGAGTGAATTCATAGGTTTAGTTCAAACGATGTTACAGTGGACCACAAGATATCAACACGTATGCGACAGTTATAACAAATACAACTTCACATAAAAAGTATTTACGTTGCACTAAGCTCATGACACTGAAGCTAATTACGCATGTTAGCATGTACATTGCTATAAGTATTTGTGTGCCCTTCCAGGTGTCCGACCAAAGACAACCTAACCAGTACGACATGACATATATCCGTTTATCGGGCGCCCCGTGGGTAGTGAGCGCTACTCACCCGGATAGGGATAATTAGTCCCAATAGATCTATTTATAACACTCGCGCTCCCTCGACCGGTCCTCCAGTCAAGAGATTGACGGTTCATGATAAGTGGGGCAGTAGTGGTCTAAACGCTACTTAGGCAACACGTAAACAGGGAAAATCTCACGCAAAGTACTTGTGTCCAGTTTTAAAAACAAGCAATGTTTCTCACCCCAAGTTATAAAACATTTATTCAAAACGAGTAAAAGAGTGGGGCTATGAACTCACCTTATACGGGTAGTGGATCAAAAGGAATCAATCAAGTGAAAATGAATCTCACGGTTCTAGCGACAACCTATCATATAGTCGTCGTTTAAGAATGATGTACAACGAATAACGCTTAACGCAAGAACTGATCATCCGAGCACGAGTAGACACGGCGTATCCCTTTTTAAAACGTACTTTCGAAAGTTATAAGTTTTGACAAGTCTCGACACTTCAAAACATTTTAGAAAATATTTCGTCTTTTAGTGTATTTCGTCTTTTAGTGTATTTCGTCTTTTAGTGTATTTCGTCTTTTAGTGTATTTCGTCTTTTAGTGTTCCGACACATCAACGTTGACTCGATAACTAAAAATGTTGACCTAAACTCGACACTTACGTTTTTCTACATTTTATCATAAGTGTGATAATAAAAATATATATTTCGATGCTTTTATAAATTTTACGAAATTTCGGCATGACCTTTCTAAAAATATAGACTTTCCATTTTTATAAATCTCGTCTTGTGAAACTATCTATTTTACAAAGTGCATCTTTTATTGGCTCGCAAGTATATCCGATATATTTTCGACAACACCTCAAATATCGCAACAAATCCGTTCTAAACCTAAACCTCTTCGTCATTCAACTTATGCTTATAACAAATCCAACATCTAACTTAAATCTTCTCGCCAACAATATTTAAATTTAATATACGATGAATCTTAAATAGACGATATAGCCGTAATAATAGCGAGCAATAATTATATATCAAATAATCATAATGAACTTTTAAATGCAAAGTACAACACTTTTTATTTTCTTCCATTTTTTAGAGGAAAATATTAACTTTGATACTTGTAGTTTTATAGAAAACTCGATAATAATTTTCACAACGATCCGCTTTGTACACCTTGTTCGGGATGATCATACGAATGTAAAAGTACAACTTATTTATGAAAAACGAAGATGACTTACAAAGAACACGACGAAAGGTGGATTAGAAATCGAAGAACAACCCAAACGTTGTTTTACAAATTACCCGGATGAACTAACAATCAACACAAACAATATATCTTCAAGTGGATGATCAAAGATTAAAAATGAATGGGTTTTTGTTGGTGTTTTGGTTCGGCAAAAGAGAAAGAAAAAGAGAAAGAGTAGTGTGTTTTTCTTTGGTGAGAAATGGTTAAGAATGAGCTTGTATATGTGTATATAACTAGCAAAAATCGCACACACACACACACACACACACACACACATGTGTGTGCCGTGGGATAGGAGAGGACAAGGCAAAAATGGGACCATTTTGATCTTCAAATGAGAGTTTAGTAGGTACATGGTGCAAGCCCTTATGTAGGAAATTAGTTAGGTTTGTTAACTTGTAGCAAAAATTCAAAAATGAATCCTATGCCTTCATTAATTTTTGTAACGCGTTATGTATCAAAGCCAAAAGGGGGACCAAAAATATTTTTCCCACTTTCTAGGATCATAGTGCTAGTTGATGAATTAATTTCCAAGGCTTTGCATGCACATGTATAAGTATAAACTAAATGCGAAGCACGTAAATAACGAAACGAGTAACGGTAACACGAAAAATTACGAAACTTTAAATATTGCTTAAAAACATAAAAACGCGGATATTGCCAAAATACTACAACGTTTGGTGTCCCGGTTCGCTCCCGGAGACGATTCTCAGATAATAACGAAACAACCTTCCCCGTTTAAACGTTAAAGCTATACAAACATCTAAAAAATTCACATACTATCAAGTAAACGGCTAATTTAATGAACTAAAATTCTTCTAGTCTCTGGTTGCAAACCACAAAGAATTCACACCAAACAACCCCTACAATCGAGTACTTTTGCTACTCCACGAACACAATTAGGATGCAAATATCGGAACAATAGCCGATAATGAATCTAACAATAACAAACTAGAAACAATACCTGATCTATGACGTCACAATTCAATACAATCGGCATTAGTCAAAATCAGGTCAAGACTCGTGTAATTACATAAGTAGCTCAAAATTAGGGCAAAAAATGACGTTGGGGGAAAATAAACCGACATCGCTTCATCTCAATTAGCTCTAGCAAAATCACAATCACATCGAAAAAATAGTAAATTGATAGGGAAAAAGAAGAATTAAACCTTGATTGAACTTTTCGATGGCGGACGCACGGTGGCGACGTGATCGACGGTGGTAACGGGGAAGGAAGTTAGGAATGGTGGTGGAGCACGGTGTGCAATCTGAAAGTGTTGGTTTCTTTTGATGATTTAGAGGGAAGTAACAAAGTTTTGTGATGTTTTAGAGGGAAGGATGTTTTATAAGGAAAATAAATAAATAATTTTTTTTTAATAGTTTCCGACAACTTAACGACGAGTGTTTTTGTTGACGGTACTAAGAACAAAACTTAATAGCTCGGAAAGTCGCGGTAGCTATGTAAAAATTTAAACCGACGGATATCTATCTGTCGGAAAATCTGTCAGTGAAGGTCACATTTCTAGTAGTGAATTAAACAATGCCGAATCTGTCTTAAAATACTCCGTAGTACTGTAGAAATTTATAAAACAAACAGATTTCCGTGCACCACAAAGGCACCACCAGTTTTCAGCTATTTAAGCAAGCTCCTGTTTCTGACACATTTTTCTTAATTTAACCACCAGAAAAATATCTACCTTTAAACAAATTCACAACTTACAGATTAGAGATAATTTAGACGCCTGGAACATGCAAAAGAGTAGAGCTTGATGGAGTTAAGCATTCTTTACTACTATCATAAAATGCGAACATAACTCTGAACCTAGGTTTACCAAAATTACTATTCTCATTTATCATCAGTGCAAATTTCTTCCCCCAGAGTGTCAATATTGAAGTGCACCTCTTAATACTGAAAAGTGAAGCAGAAACTACATCAAAATTCATAGAGGTTAAACCCTCACTTTATATGTATTTACAATTATAAACAACTTACTTCCTGCAAATGGGTACATGAAGTCATAACCCCAACAAGTTGTCCGCCTACACACCAACCCGCTATAATGATCTTCGAGAGGATTATTCCAATCATCTACAGGTAGATTTATTCAAAATATAAAATATCAAGCCAAAGAATTGTGAAGCAAAGTGAACCCTACTATCGTACTATCACAATTCACAGGTGGCAAAATGGATGGGTCAAAACATGCCATTTTCAGTTTGGTAATGCTTTGGGCAACTTTTAACACAGATTTGTACCGAATTCGGTATTTCAGCAAACTTAGAGATTTTTTGGGGGTTAAATTTAAAATTCGGCTCATTCCCAAGTAAGGTCAAGATTGCCACCTCTAGCATCTGTATATAAAAAATAATAGACAATAAAAAGAATTCAGGATAAGCTTAGTTTAACCTTGACTAGTCACTGGATTGCAAGCTGGCAACCAAGTATCCTGAGGAAGCACCTTGTGTAGATCTATTGTGTAAACAGCATAGGGTAAGTGTTTTTAATACCAACAATGGTTTACTTTACAAGATTTACCATTCATTTAAAAAGGTCAAAAAATAGAGCAGAGTTGTCTTCAAATAGTATTACGTTGCCAAATGTTCATGGGGTAGCCACGTAGGAAATTGAGATGTTGAATAATATAACCTTTCATAGCCTTTTGTTTCCTTTTTCAGCAAATAAGCTTACTACACCTTGTGCTTATCCATCTTACCTGTGCCTGTCAAATGACAACAATGAAGAAAACAAGACGGAAGTTTATCCGGATGGTGTCATAACAAGATGAAACAAGGTCTATATAGCATGCATCTAGAGATGTTGATACCACAACTGTAAATACCAATCAATAACAAAAATATAACAAAAAAAACCAAGTACGCGGGCTTAAAGAAGGCATACACAAATCCAAGACATTCCTCGACTAACTTGCACAGAATCACTGTTTAGCACGATGTTTCTGAGAGAAATCAATGCACGTACCCTTTGACCATCTTCCTACCTGGGCATACAAAATGAGAAATATGATACACACAAAGTGACAAATAAATCCTAATTTGTGGATAACATATTTCTTGCTATATATATACTCCCTCTGTTCCAAAGATATTGCTCACATTTCTATTATAGTTCGTCACAAAAAAAATTGGTTGAAAAAATGCCACTTCAATAATTGATGGTTAATTTTACTATTTTTCTTATTTTATCCTTCAGTAATTTACTATTATCAGAGCTTTTCCAAGTGATGGTGTCTTGAAACTAGGGTACAAATGACATTTTAGCAACTAAATAATGCATTCAATGCACGCATCTTAAAATATGTTTGATATGTTTGTGGACAATAGAGATGGGATGGAGGGAGCACTAAAAAACAAAGAAAGAAAATAAGCATACCTGTGCAAACTCACAAGCCTGAGACACTGTCCAATCTAGGCTACAAAAGAGTCAAGCTTTTATCGAGCGCTCGAGTTCGACTCAATCGAGTCGAGTTTTTTTCGAGCTCAAGACTAATCCCGAGCCCAATAAACCAGCTCGAAACACAAAACAAACCAAGAGCTCAAGTTTTTAAAAGCTCAGCTAGAGCTTTTCGAGCTTCATATGCAAATATATTTCTATTATATATATATATAAATACAGAGCACATGGGATAATATAAATAATTGGGCCTACTCAAAGAATTTTACACACGAAATAATTATAATAAATAATTCTTGGAAGTACTTGTTTAAACCCTAATGCTCCCTTAATCCTTGATAACATGCCTTATTAGTTACTCGGATTTTGAGTTTATTTGATGAGTATGGCTATTGAAACACAAGTTTATTACAAGAAATTAGAGTTTTTCGAGCTGAGCTCGAGTCTTGCTCGCGCCGCGCTCAAGCCTAAATGATTAAAGCTCGTCGAGCTATCGCGCCGACCTCGAGCCTACCTTGTATTTTCCAAGCCCGATTCGACTCGATTACAGCCCTAGTCTAATCTTGCATACAGTCTCTCAAGTTTGATTCCCCTAATTAAAGGTGCTATCTATTCTATATAGATATCAAGTCCGTTGGCCTAAAATTTTAAAAATTAGTTTTGTACGTACGGAGGGGAACCTCATGGACTAGCCGGATTTATGCACAAGACTAAAAAAGATTGTGCGTATGATTAATCTTGCAAAAAAAAAAAAAAAGAATAATGAGAGAACAGCATCTTGTCGAACGAAAACAAGTAACCAATGACAGTCAATATAGAGAGAGTAAATATTAATTTAACACGTCAAAGACAGAATAAAAACCTTTCGAAGATTTTTGTGCTGTTTTCAAGTATAACTTTATGTCTTGATGCAGACCTGTACACAAACCCTGTTGTTAATATAAATGAAACCGGAAACTTATCCTAATGTGCAAACAGTACAGAGTTTAGCTCATACAAGGAGGTGATGAATCTAATCCTGAGTACAAATTTAGGGGGAAAAATAATTATAAAATACATCACAGAATTACCTTTAGCAGTTGCGTATACTGATCTCAGGTGAGATAATGCCATGCCCTTCTTACCTCCTGCATGGAAGAAAAGGGCAAAAAAAATTAGAAAGCAACCTTTATAGGGATTTTAATCAGGGTTAAAGCAAGAGGAACCATTTAATTTATTAGTTAAAGAGTGTTATTAGAGGTGGTAAAATGAGAAAGGTTCGCCCAGAAACATTTACTTGTTCACTTTTGTTTCAAAGTTTTTGAATAGACAAATAGTTCATGTATTTATCAAGGTTAATTCACCTAATTCTAATTCGTTTTCTAATCGTTAGTTGCATTGATATTGGTCAATGATTAATCCTAGGGTTATTCATTGGCTGATTTAGTGGGTTCTAATCGGTTTAGGGTTATTTATTCGATCAGTTTTTCTTAGGGTTTTGATTCTAATTTGTTGGTTCGTGTTGGGCTATGCTTATTGCTAATCGTTTGTTCTTGTCCTGTATCAGTTGGGAATTCATTCTTTCTCAATTGTTGATCGTTTGATTGACTTTTGAGGTTCGAATTCATCTAACCGATTTTAGGATTTTTGACATTCCTTTTTATTTAATCGGTTTGTGGAGTGTTTGTTGGTCTTAATATGATTCAACAACTCTAATATAGGTCATTAGGTCGGTTTGGGGGTTTACTTGGTATTAATTCAGTGGCGTTCGAGGTTGAAAGAATTTGGTTCATCGATTGATGGTGCTGGTGTTGATTCATATGCGGTGCAGCAACCATGGAGAAGAGTTTTATAAACGCCTAAACGGGAGAGGTTACCACACAGAAGGGTTTAATGAATGGGAGAGGTGTAAAAGAAAAGGAGAATTTAGTTGATCAAGCTAGGGAAACAATTATGGAAATTGAGAATGAACAAGCTGGTGTAAACGAGTTTCCAAGCATGACTGGTGTATTTGGGAATGTTTCTAATACGAGTTCTACTGGTATGGGGTCTCAAACCTATGCCAAACTACTTAAGCATGATTCGTCTATGGAGAAGGGTCAACTTTCGCACTCTTAAAGCGCCTACATGTGATGGGGCTGATATTGCACCTACAGGCCCAAAAATGATGTTGAAAAGGCTAAAAAGGAGAAGAAATCTAAGGTAACTAATGGTAAAACTGTTAACAATAGTACTAAGGTTTCTAATGCTTTTGACGTCCTGAGTAGTATGGCCGATTTAGACAATGATGTTGGCATCAACAACAACAACATACCCAATCCCGCCGAAGCGGGGTATGGGGGAGGTGAACGTAGACAGATCCTACCCCTACCTCCAGGCTAAACCCGGAAGTAGAGACTGCTTCCAGGGGACCTCCGGCCAGTGTACGTGTGCATTAGGGTGTTGCTCAAGGATAGATACCGAAAACAAAGCAATAGCAAACAAGCAACCAAAAACATACATCCAAGGAAAACAAACAAACACCAAACAAACGAAGAGCACAAGATCCGCACACAAACGGACAAGAGAAAACGCAACCCAACAAGCATATAAGCAAACAAGAGATATCAAAAAAAGCCTAGAGAGACACCAACAAAGACAAGATGGCTCCCATAAAGGGACCACAGCTCAAACAAAACTAACAAATAGAGCAAACAATCCAGACGGCACACGACAAGAGCACAACAAGCAGCACAGACAGAGCAAACAAGCATACCGGCACACAAGAGACAACAAAAACCTAAGGTTAGGGCCAAAAGAAGGAAAAAGGGGCTCCTATCCGCCTAAGGCGACTAGCCTAAGAGGGCCCTATGGGGAGCAAAACCTGGGGCAGAGCAAAAGGAGACTCCTAGGCGCTTAAAGGCAACTAGCTATGAGGCCCAAGGACCTAAAACACGCAAGGCAATTATTCCTCCGATTGAAAAAGTAAATGATAAACAAGTGGAAGATAAAGTGAGAGATGGGAAAAGAAAGGAAAAAACTGTGCGGTTTACTTCTACTAAAATAGTGGATAGCGCAGTCAATTATCAAGAAAGTCTGCTTACTACTGCCTATGTAATGGGCTCAGATGTGGGACACACCCATATCCTATGTACTAGACTGTTTTTTTTTATATACAATATTTACCTCGGTAAAGTCCTTCACCCAAAAAATTGTACAATTAAAATAAAGGTACCCAAGGCCTTTTGGTCTAGTGGTATGGAGTTGCTAGAGGCATTTGTGAGATAGGTTGTATAGGAAAAATTGTCGTTCAAAAAAATAGATAAAGGTTTTGCTAGACATAGCCCTTGGGGCTTTGTTTAAGAGAGAAAGATATGCATAAATTATTGTAGTTCGACCACCTTGAGGTGGTTATGGTTAAAGTCCAAATTTTCACGCATGTCTATATCTTGTATACATAACCCTTAGCAAAACCCTTAATATAATAATAAACTTTATTACAAAAAAAAATTTATTTAAAAAGTATGCATCAGGGGGGGCTGCTTTCAATCCTTGGACCTCCATTGATCCTTTTCATTGTTTATTCACATTTTTATATCTACCCATTTGTAAATAATATATAACCAAAACCAACCCATTTTCACATAAAGTACTCAAAATATTATAAAGTGTGCAGCATGTTTGTAGTAGCACAAAAGGGAGTCTAATAATGGGTTATAGGTTTTTATAAAAGGAACTGATAACCAAATCAAGAAATGAGGATGCTTCAAATAATCACATACCAATTGGTGTCCGATCGCTAAGAATAAACTTGCTCAAGGTTATCCTAACGTCGTCATTTATGTTGACGTTTACCTTAGCCTCGTACACGCCAAGATTTCCTTCTTCGATGGCCTCTATGGTCATGAAGAAATAATAAGCGTTATCTGCTTTCACGTATTTGCATTCCATAAATTCAAAATCATGGATGTGGTTCTCTTCGCCCTTCTTTATATGCTAAAAACACAAATTTGACATATGTAAAAGGGTGAGCCATAAAACCATAAGTACCTAGAAAATTAAAAGCAGGTAGAATGGAACCATACCATCTCCCAATTCTTGTTGAAGGCAGTAACTGCAAAGTTACCAATTAGAAGAACAATGGGATGATCGAGTCTAATTGAAACTTTTCCAAGCTCTACATACTTATCATTTGTATCGTCAAGTTTAGCCTGCCACACAAATGAAATATGTAATGAATTGTGTGTACCACAAACATGTTTACGTGTGTGTGCAGAATAGTGAATAGATGTGTAAAGGGAAAACACATGAAAAGAAAAAGAAAAACGGGTATTATATACATACAGTCCCCTTCCCCTTATCGAACTCTGCAAACTCAAGCCAGATTTCATGTTCCTTTTCATTCAATGGAAAAATTATGAAGAGATTTAACCAATGTGAGTATAATATATGACTACTTTATGAGAATAAATTGCGACACAAAATTTTGAATGTTTTCTAAGACATTTTATTCTCACGTTGCACAACTATGTTAATTTTATGACTAAAATGCTCTATATAATTTTTAAACATGTTTATGTTTCGTAAGAATAAAACTGTTTTTAAGAATAAACTGATTTGTGCTTTTATCGTTCAGACATTTAAAAAGTAAAAAACAAACAATATCATTTCATTCAGATTCAGACATTTGCGCATCAAATTCAGATTGAGATGTGCGAATCAGATTCAGATTCAGAGCCTCTTAATAAACAAACAACACCTTACAATTATTTCAATTCCCTCACATGGGACCATAATCCAAACTTAATCCAAAACATTCAAAAACTAGAATCAAAACAACAACCAAGCAAGACTTCAAACGAAATTTCATACGGGATACTTCTAAGTCTACTATCAATCACCAAACTACTCTTCTTTTACTTCACCAGAAAATGATACTCGAAAACGTCAACAATAATGTTGGTGAGCCTGTAGGTTTGACCTTAAACCAAAAAGCTGTGCCAATATTTCAACAATGGACAATAGTGCTATATGACAGTGAATATATGCAACAACCTTAGCATCACCGCTAATCAATAACCATATGTCACTTACGCACCTAAAAGGCCTACCAGCTGTGTTGATCCCACGCCTTGATCGATTCTTTACGTTGTAAAGTGTTTGTTACCTTGGATGAATCCAAAATAACAATGATTGAG